>JAULBM010000027.1:1152038-1162087 GCA_032357055.1 Geukensia granosissima | reverse complement strand
GTCATATCACTGTGTCCAGCTCTATACTGTGTCCAGCACATTATTGTGTCCAACAAAATACTGTGTCCACACTTACCGAAATGGTCTTTCATTTACCCTTCACATTTCAATGTGCTGCAGTCGTATCATGCTGCGCTTGCAAAGCACCTCAGTTTTATTGATAGGTTGAATGTTGCATTACATCCATCAGCAAATATTTATGCATATTCAGGATGCAGGAGAGCATATTGTTGAGCAATGATAAATATACACTTTGTACTAGACCATCACACTGTGCCTGATTTTTAATGTGCTAGCTCCAAATTGAGAAATTTTATAAAAAGCTACTACTTATTTTTGTTCAAATACTAGTTGTTGTTCATTTTTGAGTCTAATGAGTAACTGCAATTACATGGAATTTTGTAGTGTACAATTACATGGAATTTTGTAGTGTAATATGGGCTTGAACAACAGGTTATACTTCATATGGGTGGGTAATAGATGTTGTTCTGAAAGAACTGGCATCCAGTTTCATTTTGTAAAGTATAAATGTAACATTAGAACACATCACATTTAAATAAACAACTTTAATTCTTTTCATGATCATATAACAGTTAAAATAGGGTACTTAACAGTACTGAATACCAATTATATCTCCAAATGAAACAATATTTGGTTCTGTTGTCTTGGTAACAATGTGCTTGCATCAAATTATTTACATCCATTTAAATGCAAATAAATAGCAAATAACTATTTTACTGTACTCTTTGAATAACAGTGGTATTTTGATTTCGAATTCTCTAAGTAAGGCAATCAAAACCTGTCAATCACTTTAGACAGGCAAGAAAAATGAGTGGACAACCATGAAATGTACAATTCTATAGATGACTTAAAATATGAATATTATTCAGACATCCTTTTAATGTTATTATACTGATCCTGTAGATGTTTGACTGTCATTTGGTGGATGGCTGTCTCGTGGACAATCATGTCACATCTCCTATTTTTATTATCATTCAATTCAGTTTAAATGAAAAGATGAGGATTAGAAATTAACTCTTATAAACATGATCTTTTGTGTATGAGTTATTGTGTTTATTGAAAATTGTTTTTACTGACATCTTTAAAAATGATGAAGAAGACTTTAAATCTAATCAAGGATATATTACACTGTTCAGAAATTCCAAAACAAAACCTTTGATCCAAAAATTTCTTTTCTATCATTATTTACAGTCAGGGTAATAAAAGGACGTACATAATTTAATTTCTCACCCTGAAGAAATTTTATCCACAAGCTTCTGTTGTTTTATTATCTTTAATTGGACTGAAAACTACATATAAGACACTTGATTGTTTATGTACTATTTTAACAACATACTATTACCTATTGCAACAGTTGTTAAGTAGTTTATCGACCTCAAGGTTTTGTGGTTATAAAAGAAACAGGATTAAAGTATGCACAGTTTAAAAAATATTGCCAAAATTTCCTGTGTTATTAACATTAAAAAAATTTGGAAAAAATGAAAAAAACATGAATGATTACATTGTAACATATTTACTCAACACAATATTGGTGTAACAGTAACATTGTGACCAACCTATTTACATAAATTAATGTGTTTTTCTCACAACATAAAGAAAGCTTATTATACCTTCCATAGGAAAATGTAAATATTTGATTATTTACTGAGCCCCATTGATAGCAGAACACTGTATTACTCAAATGGGGACCATTGTTTTCAACTATTCACCTTGTATGTTGAATATTATTTTGTTCTTGACTCACCATAGTTTTGCTTGTACCCTGTATACCTAAGTTTAACCAAAGATGCTATAATAGAACTTTAATCATCTAATTGATAAAATTTAAAGGTAATTAAAATATGTTTTAGTAAAAAGATAGGATATCCGACACATTTAAAAAGATAAACATGTACCAGAAGATAAAAATCAAACTACATGTAGCAATGTTCTACAGTACCAGGGCTGTTCCAATGATCATTCATGGTGACCTTATAAAGCACCTTGGAAATTGAGTCTATCCAATGAGGTATTTTATAAAAATCTACCTTTTAACTTTCAAACTTCAAAGAGTTTTCACAAAAACTTATCTATTATATCAATTTGACATAGAGTGCAATGTTTTTATATAGAATAGCCATTATTTAAAAGAAATTATATGGAATATATGCCAGAAAGATACAGTCCACATTTTACATACATTTTATAACAAATTTGCAAAGCCATTTTTTACTGTGTGTAAAGATATTTTCTGGATTAACCTTCATCAAACACGTTAGAGACCAAAAATAGATGATCAAGCAAAAAATTCTGAATTTCTAGCTACATTCATGTACCACCTGAAATATACAGTTCAAGAGGTAATGAATGCTGATAAACTAAATAGACATTTAACAATCAGGGAATTTTACAAATTACATTGTTGGAAAAATATGAGCTGTATCTTTCCAACATATATTCCAGTATCTGAAAATAAATAAGAGCAAATGTTTGTGTAACTACAGAAAGATTGTACAAGAATAAAAAAACAAACAAATGAAGACAGGTAAAACCTCTATATGTTAGTCTTAAAATTAAATTTTTACTGAACATTGGAATCATCTAACAAGTATTGCTAATTTTTTTCATTTCTCAATGCGATCAGGTTATATGTTTGTCATCAATTTCCCTTACATTTGATTTTGCTATCTACCACACCACAAATGTTTGTAAATGAAATAATCTGAAAATTAGGGTAAATTTTTTGTAAAGCTTTTTGTTTTCTAGAATGAACTTATCTGTGTTATCCACAGGGGACATCGGTTCATACTCCTAGTCTATGCTTCATATTCTATACAAGCCAGAAAATTCATTGTATTTCTTAAAAGGATTTGCATTAATATGTACAAACAAAATATCACAACATCAGTATTTTGATGTTCTCTTCTTCAACCTGACTCCCAAATAATTTGTTTTGGCAGTCTAACATTGACTATTACCAAGAAGCCATCTCCAATGTTAATATCACATGCACTAAATATCTGACTATTGATGTCACTTGATAAAAAAAATCTTCGTCTAAATGTACAGAATTCAAAATAACAAAATATTTAATTATGGACCACAACTAATGGCAAAACCTGTCAATCACTTCAGACAGGCAATAAAAATAATGAGTGAACAACAATGAAATATACAATTCTATAGATGACTTAAAATATCAATATTATTCAGACATTCTTGTAATATTATTAAACTGATCTATATATATTCTCTATTTATCACATATATGTACCTTATTTATTTTATTTGATTGTTACAAAGCCCAAATAAATATTACAAGCAACAACAAAAAATGCAGAAATGTGTCTGCTTGTAAAAAACTTTAAAGATTTCATATTATAGCAATTCCATAAGTAAACAGCCATTTTCTAAGAAATTCTTTTGTTATTTTTATTCTTCAACATATATTCTTATAGAATTATTTTCTTATAGTTTTCAATTGGTAGGGAAGGTGTATGCTACCACCCACTGGAACATCATGTAAAATTTACAATCATTATCAAACCTACAAATTGGTTTTTCTTTTTCTTCCATTTCCACCTCCATAGAAAATGTATAAAGAGACCATTATACTGGTAATTCCTATAGTCTTCATGGCATCCTATATTTAAACAGATTGGGGACTGATAACAATCATTTATTTTGTTAAATAAATCTGTTCAATTTATCATGTAAATCTAAGCTTTGGTTATCAGGTTTATCAAGATTTGAGCTATGTGTTAAAAATGTAGCTGACACAAATGTCATTGGCAAGGATTCTGTGATTTGGGGACCCTGCTTTTCATCTCAAATTGATAATAAATTAAAACTGGTATATCTAAATGTTTACCATCTTATCAATCAAGGAATCTGAAATTCTGAAGTTTTGGACAATAGCTTTCAGTTCATGACAAGTTGGATCCACTACATTTCAGAAAATGCTGAAGGTATTTTTATAAAATAATAAATGAACTTTTTGAGATTGCCATAACTTGGGAATTTGTTCGAGTTGCACAACTACATTTAATTTTCTATCTTCAACAATTCAAAAAACCAATTCAATATACAAAATTACAAAAGATCATTGCACTAAGTTAACATAAATTATGAGGAAAGAGCAGAACCTCTCCCATAAGGGTAATGGGAGACAGTCAACTCACAATTTCAAATACACTAAAATTTTACATAAATCACATCTGTAAAACAAACCTAGATCACAGATTACTATAATATCATTGTGTAAATATCCATTTTTATCTGGTTAGACAGTATGCCATTGCTGAGAGAGTGAGATTCAGAATGACTGAACATTTGAGGATTTTCTCAAGGTAATTTGATGTTTTCATACCTCTGAATTTGTAAAAGTTGTCTCCCATATTGGACAGTAACTATAAATATAGTTATAAAGGTGAAATTTAGCATTTAATTTTAAAATTTTTTTATTTCACCTGCATATTAAAGCAAAAATTAATCTTTAGTTTATTTTACCAATGCACATCAGACTAATTTTATGGGGGGTAAATATTATGGATTTTGCAAGAAATAGCAATATTGAAGGTTTTCTTGCATTACAGCTATATTGAGATACTGTGTCCCACATGGGAGACAACTCTTGAACATACAAATTACAGATGCATCGCATGTTAGGAAAAGCATGAATTAGTAAAATAAAGGTCATTTTGGGACTGAAAATCCTCTGAAATAGTTTTGGGATATAGGCTGAAATATTGTTGCAAAACATTTCTAACCAATTCATATCTTAAACATTTAGGAATATAACATTAAGGAAGCAGGCTTGTCAAGATTCAAAATAATTAAGTTTCACAATAATTGTTTTGGGAGAAAACTGGTATCTTTTTTCTTTTAATTGGGTTTTTGTGGACATGTCTCATCTTTCAAAGATCATGAAGAAATCATTAGGATTTCTCAAATAGATTCAAGAAAGGTGTTTTACTTTGCTTCTTTTCCTTAAAAGAATTGTTCAGTTTGATCTTCAACTTCCGACTGTTTGGATTAATGCTGCTACAAAGGTGGTTTGAGAGGGGCTTATCAGCATCATTTTTGGGGATGCTTGATTATTTGATTTTTGTTCAACAGTAGTTGCTATAAAGACTCAGTATTTTGGCCCCTGGCAAACAGGATTAAGGTTAATCCATAGAAAGGCTTTGTACACAAATGAATTTAATACTTTCATGAAAATGTATGTAAGGAATGTGTTGCTGTCATTCCAGTCTTTATTTCATATCTTTCAATTCTCTTTATTTTTAATAAGTATTTGATAAAATAACAAATAGAAAATTTGGGGACAAATATATACATTGTATTATGCTTTGAAAGGGTCAAATAAGAGGCGTTCAACCACTGAAAAATAATCTGAAAACATGACAAATAAGCCTCCTTAAAGATTATGTCATAATGACATCATAAATCAGATCAGGATTGCAAACTATTAATCTGAGCCATTTTTATGGCCAATTATGAGCAGTTTTCACTCCAGAAGACTAGGACTGCATTTATTTTCACGGCCAAAATATTATCTTAATGAACCTATCACCTTTATTCTCAACTCTGGACTGACTGATTGATCAAATTTTAAAGTTTCTAAGAAAATCGTTATTTGATATGTTTTATGAAACTGAGACCTGGTTGTAAACTTAGTTTATTATTGCTAGCTGTTCATATTATGTGAAGGTAATAAGATATTGCCCTTGATCTTAATTTAGGAACCTAACCTCTTCATTTCAAAACTCCACATATAAAAGGTACAAATATTGGACTGTGCCATACAAATCTGAAGAAATGTAGTTGGTATATTGTGACCTTTTCAAGTCACCATCACATAAATATACAGTTACAATATCTGTGACATACATAAATCAACCTTTCACAACACAATCATAATAGAACTTTATATATTACTTTGTGAAACAACACTGAAAAAAATAAAATTTAAATCACCTGTCCATTAACTTTCATTTTGTTCAGGGGAAACGATCACCTGAATCACATAATTCTTTGGAATTTTTGCATCTTCAATGCGTATTTTGTCTGACAGTAAACGTCCAGAATAAAACCATCTCTGTCTGGAAGGTTCAACACCCTCTTCTTCACAAAGTCTTAGTTTGAGTTTCATCACAGTGTCAGAAGTTCTTACATACATTTTGATATCTTTATTTTTGTTTGATAGTCGGAATTTGAGAGGGATTTCCAGCCCTGGTGAAGCATTTTCTGGATCCAGCCCAGCATCGCTTTCACTTGCCTCTTCTATCAAGTTTGTTGGAGCACTTAAGGTGTAGACAGGAAGTTGGTACCTGTTGCCCAACTCATCATAACTATCCATCAGTGTTCCTTAAATATAATAGTTTTAATATAATCCTACAACAATGACTTATATACATGTATGTAGATCTTGAAATATTTCAAGTTTTTTATATAGAAGTGGTTTTGGTCATATTGGAAATTATCCAACATCTCTCCTATTCTGTACTATTTATAAATATATAAACAAAGGCTTAGCTGGAGGAATTGAACGTTTTGTATAAATTTTTATCATTCACAAAATCTGGTGGGTAACCATTCAATCAGCATTCCTGTGTCTTATCAATGATCAGAGTATTGTAGTTATTGCTGTATTTAAGAGTTTACTTGGTGTATTAGGAGTTTTAGCTGTTTTTATTTTTTGTTTTGTTTAACTTATATGGTAATCAACATTAAGTGATCTACAATACAAGTCAAGTTTCAACAGTCATATGAGTATTGTAGTTTGTATAAAGTTACCACTGCAGTGTCCCAGCTAGGATTTAAAAAAGGCAGGGAGCTCAGTGACAGTGTAAAAATTTCATTTTATATTTTAAAGAAGTATTCAAGTTAAAACCTATTAAAGCCTTTCTACTTGTTCCAACAACCTCTGACCATGAGTATAATTGCACACTGTTTATCAACATTACAGTAAATTACCATGTGGTAGTGATATATTAGCACCATCTATTATTGCCTGAGCCAAACCATGGTCCCCTGTCTCTAATGCATAAGCAGCAGCTTTCAGTGCATCCCATATTTCTTTCCTGCCTTCAAATGCAGGTGCAGTATCCCAGAACTCTTCTCTTTTGCTACGCAACTGTGTTTCAGTCAGTGGAATGTCACTTTTCCATTTGGGTTTTTCAGGTTTCAAAGGCTGATTCCTGCCTATTGAAACTATATAAGAAAAAGGAAAAAAAAGAATTCAAAATTTATGCTTATGATAAGTTTATAATATGTTCCACCATGTAAATGAGAAACTGAAATATGGACAGCCTTTGAATGCATTTCCATCACAAAGAAGTGTTCAAAACATAACTTTGACTACTGGAAACAAATAAAATAAAACAAACTTGAAGTGAATAATCTAACAAAGACAGATTGAATTTTTTACTCAGTATTGTATACAGAATGTATGTTATATACATGTATTTAAAATCTGCCTTTGAAGTCGAGCTTGAAAAGAGAGATTTTTACACATAAAAAGATGGTAGTTGAGCAGAAATGTTGAAGGACAAGACAAGTCCAAATATAAACCCAGGTGTTTTGTAAGCGCAGCATGATACGACCACAGCATGTTGACACATGAAAGGTAAACAAATGAAACTTTGGGTAAGTGAGGACACAGTATTTTGCTAGACACAGTAAAGTGCTATACACAATAATACGACTGGATAAGTGATCATTTTGACCCACACTATCCTCAAAACTGGTAATACTTTTTTAGCATTTTTCATAAGAAATCCTTTAAAGAAAACCCATTAAAAATCAGATGAAAATAATTTTTTCCAAATTATTTGAAATTGAATTTTTCCCCACTTTGACACCATTAGCTTGAGATAAGAGATAGAGAAAAATTTGTTGACATATTACTGAAATGTCTCATGTAGAGGAATCAAATGCAAAAATCCAACCAAAGTCACATGAAAAATAAAAATTTCTCATTTCGTGCAAAATCTATTTTAAAACTCTTTGACCCCTTTTATACAAAAATCTGTTAATGCTTTAAAAAATGTTTGGAGTAACTTTTGGTGCATTTTAATGAAGAATCATTGGGAAAATATCCCCATCAAAATTGGATGAACACAAAATTTTTACATTTTATATGAAATTGAATTCAACCCCACTTGGACTCCTTTAAGCTCGAAAAAGGTAAGAGATAGGAAAATCTGTTGACATACTACTGAAAGATCTCATTAAGAAGACTCAAATGCAAAAAAAACATCAAAAGAAATATAAAAAAAAAAATTTTTCATCTACTGCAAAATCACTTGTGTCTCTCACTGTTTCAATAAAAATCTAGGTGACCAGGACTTCAGCATGGAAGTATTGCAATGATTTTGGTGAAAATGTCTGTGGTTGTAAGTTGCAGTATAAAAGTATTGAAAATAAGCAAATCACAACAGCATATCAAAAATAAGTCCATTTCAAGCAAACAAAGTCCTATAACCCTATAACAACAAATCAGAAATAAAAAATAAACAAAAGGGAATCAGGTATCTACAGTTCCAATAACACACAAAAATTTGAGAAAATCAGATAAGGCATTAATAGTTTATGACTGATCAGAAAAAAGTCCATTTCACGCAAACAAAGTCCCATAATTCTGTAACAAAAAATCTGAAATTTAAAAAAAAAACAAAGGGAACCAGGCATTATCAGTCCCAACAATATACTAAAATTTGATAAAAATCTGATAACTGTTTTTTAGTTAGTGTACGCACTTTATGATGGACAGACAGGCGGACGGGGTCAAGTCACTACTAGAACTGCTTCTGCCTTCAGCAAAGCAGGTAAAAAGAAACATCAAAATTGGATGAGAAAGTTTCAAAATTGGGTCATAGAAATTTTTGGACTCCATATATTTCAATAATGGTAAGAGATAGTTCCTGACGCTTGTGGGTTGTTAAGTTAGCTTTGTTATGGGGAATACAAAGAAAAAAAACTCATGTAAATTGGCAAAAAATAAGACTTGCATTTGAAAATTAAAATATCTCCTTTTGGACCCTCCAGATAAACAGACAGGGCTAGATCACCCAAAATCAATCCCAACCTGTATTTTATATTAGGTAGAATTGTATTAAAATTTCAAATGGATCTAAATAACAAAACAAAAGTAATTGAACAGAAACCTTACTGTCTACAGACAACGACAACAAAATGCCAATAACAAAATACAACCACAAAATTTTTGCGTCCATATAAAAAGCTTCAACAGAATCTATGGCAATTGTAACCAAGTGGCACAATCAACCGTTGTTACCAATTTGTAACTGGTATAAGTATACCCCCATTTTTAGCTGGACTAAGTTCTTGACATATCATATATGGCAAGAATTTAGTCCAACAAAATACCTTGTTTTGGAAAATGTGGTTACATGACTGATTACACAAAACAAGGCCACTAAAATACATGTAGTGGTTTGTAACCATTTTCTTAAACACTTTATGTAATCAGTCTTGTAACCATTCTTTTGTTTGTGTAACCATTTTGTTACTGGTTACAAAACTCAACATATTTATTTTGTTGGACTAAATTCTTGTCATATATGGCTATATTTCTACCAAGGGAAGCAATCCCATCACACTCTTATGTATAAGTATGTGTTGGCAAGTGCCCCCCTTTTCCAAAAGTCTGGATCTGCCTCTGAAAATGCTCATAAATGTCTCAAAATGAAAATCCAAACTCAAATCTAACATGTGGAACTTATTAAATAGTGGGTTTTGATGTGATGGCGTGAAAAGGTAAGCTGATTCCGATGTTCTTAGTGTAAACATATTTTATTTTGAAATCTGATAATTAAGACAATACAGTATATAACACAAATAAAGGATTTGGAAACAAGCTAAATAGCTTGTATCTATCCGTTTCCTAATGAAAGATGACAAACGAATTACACAGCAAAAGCACATGCTCATGATTTCACAATAAGTTCAGTGTTCTCCCCAGGCCGTTATAGCACTGCGGTTTTCAGCGCTATCCGTTTTGGCCGCAGCGCTATCGGACTTGA
>JAULBM010000027.1:1136520-1151938 GCA_032357055.1 Geukensia granosissima | reverse complement strand
AATATGCTCTCGTCCTGAATATGCATGAAATATTTGCCACTGGACGTTAAGCACCATTCAATCAATCAATCAATGTAGAATGTGATGAATATTTTTCTCAAATAGGAGAAAAATTTATGTAAAATAAACAGTTGTGTATCGTATTGAAATGTATTGTATCATAAACCTTGTCTATGATCTCCCTACTAAAAAAATCAGATGATTTTGAGGGGAGAAATTATGATGACATTGTTTGATTAACTTTAAAGATCTATACTTGAATATATAACTAAGATTTGCTTTGGGTTTTTTTTCAAATAATATTCTAATAGCTGATTTCTTTATAACCAGTAACTGATTATGTGGAGTCTACTGTATAAAAAATGCAATATAAATATGAACAAGATAATGTTCTGTATTTGAAAAATAGAAATTAATCTTAGGTCTTCTTAAAGTTCTTTTCCTGTTTAACACGGTTATAAACTAGAGTGTTCAAGCTACTAATAATCAACAATACAAAGGTCAATAAAAATAACATTTATCAGTCTTTTAAATACAGCTGCAAGCCAAAACATGAGATTTGATCTGTGTGCATACAAATTCATGTTTTAATAGATATGTACTTCATGCACCTAACAATTGCTTACATATCTATTTTAATGAACATACAATGTACAAGTACTATTAAAACAAAGGCATATTGATGTATGTATTTTTTATTGATTGAATGTGGTAACATGTCAATCTGCTACAAGTACACATCCCTGTGTGTTAAAATGGAAACAAATGAATCTGTACACCCTTATATCAATTTAGATGCCATCTTCAGGTTTAACAATGACAATTTGTCATTTAAAGGCAAGTGGCAGCACTGGACATGAAATATCATTCATGAACAGTGGATCTGGTACCTGATTTCAAAATCAAGGTCTCCATCATCAGACAACTTCCTGAAGAAGAGTTGAACTTGGTCATGTTTGTATTACCTAATGTAAGTAGAACAAGTGTGAAATAAGTAGAGCACTGTAATCTCAATAGTATTGACTAATGCTTGCCTCAGTAAAATAATTTATAAGCTATTTCTGATTACCCATACCTGTACAAAACAAGAGCGTCGAGTATGCTTACTTATGAAGTACAAGGTCAACTTTTTTAATGGATAAAGGGACCGGGTACGAAAAGCAAATGAGAAAAAAAATCATGTATCAGACCAGAAATAATCCAAACAAGTAGTGCTCATATTGCTGTATTAACTCATTACAGCATCAAATACATGTTGGTCATGTTGACCTTATTTTGCTAAACATGCATTCTCTGAACTCAAACTAGGTCAAACTGGGATAATTTTGCTGGTTGCTTCTGATGTATCAGATAGTGTTGTTCAAAATGAATCATTTATTCTGTCAGACACCTAACTCACCCTGGTTTTTGTAGGGTTTGTTACTCAAGCTTTAGTTTTCAGTGTAGTGTAATGTGTTTTATGTTTGTCTTTAGTTTTATTTTGTTGGCCATGGTCTAGTCTGTTTTCCTACTTTACAATTTCTGTCTGCCCCTTTGGTATCTTCGAATTCCTTTTACACATTTAATGACAAAATATTGCATTAAGACATATAGTATTCTAAACCAATTATTCCAAATTAGTCAATAATGAAGGTTAAACTGACCAAACTGTCAGTGGAAATCTGGCACTCATAGTGACAAAATATCATTGCATAATGCCATGTAATATTTATTTATGAAACTCAAAACTTTTCAAAGTCTGTTAAGCAAAAAAACCAAACATTAAGGTTGAAATGATCAAACTGTCAGTGGAAGCCATATTACTATGCAGACAAATCTACCTGTTGCAGTCCCAGCCAAACTCCATCGGACCAAAGGTCATGACCAGTAAAAAAATCGAAGGTCTGGTAAAATTCCAATGTTAACAAGACCTCCTGACCCGTGAAATATTCACAGGTACTATGATGATTAAACACAACTCTGAGACAAAACTGCAAACTGACTGTTTTAGATCGCAGTATTTAAAATTATGCAGAAGTACCCATTCCTAAAATAAATTATTGCTATAAATAACGACCCAATCAACGCTCTTCAAATCTGCTTACTTAAATCGACCATTCAAAATTGACCTTCTTGTTTCGTTTTTGAAACCAGACAGTCAAATTTTATAAAACGAAACACTCCACTATCGAATGGTTTAAATATTGGTATGTATTCGAGAACTAAGTTTCTGTGTTGGTCTCTCTATTGTTTTAAAGTTTTCTATTGTTTTGCTGTCAGTGTCAACTGTCCCTTGATGTATGGTCAATTTTTTTACCGTAATAGGAGGTCCAGTTAAAGTTCTGAAAGTCCAGTAAAAGTTTAACAGTTACAGGACCTCCTGTCCAGTAAAAAAATTTTGAGTTTGGTTGGGACTGCTGTTGCAGTTTAAATATTACTGCAGTATAAACTTTAACCAAAATGCAAGAAGTGATAATATTTTCACAAAAATAAACAAAATGTAAAATCAAAAGGTTGACAGGGATATTAAACAGTTAACAGACACTTCTATATCTGTAAAGGATATGACCTTTGGTCATATTCCCTAAGTTTAAGACAAACAATCAGTCAACTTTAAGTCTCCTGAAACCAACAAATTTAAAGTAACGACTAAAATCCCTGGAACACAAGCGAAGTAATAAAGAAGACTAGACTCAGTTGCACTCTTGCCACCTTTCATCCCCTATTTCTTTATTCTTTATTCTTTATTTGCCTACTGTAGCAGTCTTCCCAATCTTTTCTGTCCACAGGTCAAAACTATTTTTTTAATGTTAGTACATCAACTGTAGTGGATTGTACAAATGAAAATGAGGTTTTTGCAACCAGAAAAATGTTACATCTAATCTGTTGTCCATGCTGTTATGTGAATTTCTGAGTAAATTTATATCTGTAAGATTTGTGTATTTTGACAAAACATTATTATGTGTTACAATAGCTGAACTTTGTTTTCACGTTCTTGTTGTATTTCAAAATTTGAAAATTTTAATTCATTTCATCCACTGCTCTGCACAACACCAGTAAATAAACAGATTTCTTGAGAGTTAATGCCCATATTAAAATATTTTAAAAAATCAAAATAAATTACAAAATGTAACTGTTCACAGTATCTTATTGCCGATCAGCTGATCATTTACACAAAGATTTTATAATATTTAAACATTATTCCTAACAAATAAGTAATAAATTGCATGTAGTCAATAATTTATGTTCTAATATAATAATGTGCTCATGCCTTACAGTAATATATATATATATATATATATATATATATAGCTTCAAGTTTGTGTAACAATAACATGACTTTATTTATAATAGAGTTGTAAGAATGTATTCCAAATATATATTTATAAGTGCATTAAAATGATCAAATAAAATAAAAATTAGTTCAAACAAGCTTCATCTTTACTCACAATTAATTCTTAAAAAAACAATATTCATGAAAAATTGACAATTTATTTATATGTAGTTTACCTGAGTATCTCTAGTAATGTTAACATAGTTCATTATCCTAACACCAGTCTGAACAACAAATTAAACAAATCAAGAAACCAATTCGATTTGATCAATCAGATACACACCTATTACACACACACATACCATATAACACTATTAGGAAAGTACACTATTGTTAGATAATGGCATATCAGATCAAAAATAAACTACACATAAAACATCAATACCTCTCTGCATGTTAATCAATACCAATATATCTTTGATTATTATGCCAGTCTACTGTCTTATCACAGGACATAAACACCTTATTGTGCCACTGTGTAATGTGTAATACACATCAACAAAACAATGACAGGAAATAGTTTATAAAACCATGTCGGCGTGTAATGGACACCCTTCTACTTCGCTGGGGGTCATTTGCATAAACTGCACCGAAACGAAAATGCCAACTTGTCCTTCCATTCAAATTCAATCGACTTTCAATTAATGTTTTTGTCATCCAATAAATGCCGTTGACATACTGTTGTTAATCAAGTCAAGTGTCAAGTAAATGAGATGAATAAACTGATTCAATTTAAATGATTAAAGATTGTGATTATGAACTATAAATGTGCATATCCGATACACTAAATGGCATGCCTTTGATCTAAAATGGATGACCCAGATTTTCATCCCATTTTAACTTGAACATCTTCTAGTGGCAAACTTTCTGGGCGAACAATAAGCTCATCAAACAAAACCAGATACACAGGACTAACGTAACATGAAACCGAAATTCTAGTAATTTTATCACAAATTGACTAAAGTAATGAATTAGCTCACCTATCCATTAAGCACTTTAGACAAAGAATAAGGTGAAGATCCTGTGTCACTTTAGTCTCACAAATAACGTAAATCTCTCGTTATATCTCACCTTGTCATATATCGATAGGTGCAGGAAATGTTATTAGAAATACATGTGCACATGTGGGTAAATACTCCCCCTTAAAGTGATTTAAAACGGGATAATTTAGAGGCCGAAACAAGCCGGTGTTCTACGATAGGCTAACCAAGCCGTACGAAATCTCGTGTATTCTCGAATACTGTTTTTATTCAAATTCTGTCTTCAAAATATTATTTCAAGCCGAAAAAGAAAATAATTTAGCAAAAACAGAAAATAAAATGTAATTTGTATTTATATTTATAAAAGATTATGACAAATTTGCGTTCGATTTCAACTTAAACATGCTGACGCAAATTTCCCCGCCATTTCCAGAAACTATATTGGGGAGTATACAACTTTAGTTCTTGTTTCTGTTAGGTTATTTATATATATATTTTTTTTAGGTTAGGTTTGATCGATTGTTGTTTTCTTAACGTCCTGTGGCAAATATTTCACGCATATTCAGGAGGAGATATTTTGTCGATGCATCTCAGACGTTAGCTGCTCACTGCTCCTACACGAATCAAAATAATGTGAATATTGGTCTATCTTTAATTACAAATTTAAAACGTAATCTGTCTCAGATAATTCTTATTTGAATAAAGGTATTAAAACCACAGATTATTCGTGGCATTCAGTTAAATGATAAGATTGCGTTTAACAGTCATATTTTATTGTGATTTCGAAAAAAATGCAGAGATATGTCAAGGAGACCACACCTCATTTCAACGAGGCCCCTATCGAGTATCCAATGATATTCGGGAAGTGCCTACTCCCATACCCCGAGTCAGTTCATATTCATGTCTGAAATCTAAAGTTTTTCTTGTTTTTTTTTATTTTTTTTTAATTTTTTTTTCTCGTTTCGATAAGATTGAAGTTTTGTTACCATTAACAAAACGTTTATAACTATACAAGTACACGTACTTTTAATAAGAAAATGAAAAGATATGGGGCTAATATGGCAGAGAAACTGCACTCCAACCACGAGAAAAACACGGGGATTTTACAAATCTTGAGGTTTCAACAAGGCCTTCAACAAGAATGGAAAACTTCATGTGAAAAGCTCTAAATCGCCCAAATAAAAAATTGTGTATAAAATAATACTACTCTTACATGAATATTATCCAGAATGTACATGTAACAAAACATTAAACAGAAAACAAACCAATGACTAAAATTCCTGATTTAGGACAGGCACATGAGACATGTGGTAAGGTTAAACTAGTTTAATGTGTACCTTTTACCACTCCC
This sequence comes from Geukensia granosissima, assembly GCA_032357055.1. Taxonomy (NCBI): domain Eukaryota; kingdom Metazoa; phylum Mollusca; class Bivalvia; order Mytilida; family Mytilidae; genus Geukensia; species Geukensia granosissima. The sequence continues at coordinate 1,146,294 of JAULBM010000027.1, read as the reverse complement.
AACGAGTTGTTACAGGAAAAAAAATCAGAGAAAACAAAAGCGGTAACCGTCGAACCATTAAAATCAAACAGACTGGTTTTAAACTGGATTACTTTAAGCTAAAACATCATCAAAATATCTAAAAGTATTGTCCACTAAATACTTTTTAGGGTCTTTTCCAATTTTCGCCATAAACTGTGATTCAAAAGATTATAAAAGTAAATCTACAATAAGAGGAGCGCAGTTGTTGTGCCCATTTGTATGCCATGTATCTGTTGAAAGACCGTGTTGCGAAATCGTACATTAATATTATCAAGATGATATACTCGACCGCTGTAATCATGTCAGAGGATGCCTTACAAGTATATTTCTATCAGATTTATCGCTTTATATTTATTGCAGCATATGTAAGAACAACCAGACTTTTTCAATGTAAATCATCACCGAGATTTTTAACACTCCAAAAGTAGTTGATAGATGAATTTTCATAAAATTTGTTATAGAAGTTCATGCCCGTAGCCAGAAATCTCCAAGGGGGGAGGGGGTTGCGCGACCACATCGCAAAGCGACCTTCACGGTTGGGGGCCTTGGGTATTTGGTGCAAGTTCCTGCAATCTAGCCATTTCCTGGAACTGTTTTTTTGCATTTTTTTTAGAATTTAATAGACTCCAATTTGAATTGCGAGTTTAATAGTGCTTATTGGTTTTCAACCCCCGCCCTGGCTACGGGTATGAAGTTAACAATGATACTTTTAATAGTAGTAATTGCACTAATTAAAAGAGCTGAGACATTTGTGGTAGTGCATTTACTTGAAGCAAAATTGAACCGAGACTTATATGGAGTTTTATAAACTTTAGGAAGCCAGTACATTGAAGGAACTTTCATATTGTAAGATGCAGCCTTTAATTGTGTGGTAACATACAGATGTTCATTAACAATCTGTTGTTCTGTCAAATTTGTAGCTTGTGAAGTATTGGAACTGTGAATTTCATTACGGAGGATCTCTATATGATATACTCGATGGACAACTACAATATTATTGGCTACTTTATCTGCAGGAACAAACACAAACGTTTTATGAAGTTCTTAAATTTGCGTGTTTATCTGGTTCGTTTCATAATGTTTAATACTTATATTTATTATTTACGTTATTTTATTCATGTATTTTTCAATGCCTTTATTACAGGATTTATCCGAAATGTTTTTTTTTATCTATTTTTTGCAATACTCGTGTAGAGATTCGATAACACCACGATATCCGATCCGATTTGGGCTACAGGGGCGGTATTGAAAGCCATTTTAGGAAGGCAATAACCTCTCGGTCTTTGACAATGTTATGGTCTACGATAGTAACATGACCACAGGGTTCATAGTTGAATTGCAAACTAGGACAGTCACATGAAATTTCTTTGTTAATATAAGATATTTTTTAGAAATTGTCATATGCTGCATGCGTTGTTTCTGTTTATTTAAACACCCTTAAATCCATTTTTCTCAAAGTTTTGCGACATGTTTTGTCACTGTTACTTATAATATATTGATTGTTGTTTAACGTCCAGTGGCAAATATTTTATGCATATTCAGGACGAGAACAAGTTAACAAACAATGAATCATAAAAGGGGTTAGCTTGGGGTAAGGCCAGGGAATTCTATAGCTACTTAAATGACTATTTGGGTAGGATCAAGAAATTTAGTCTAAGCGACTGGTCGCCTATGGACCACTAATTACGAGCTATTGCAAAGGGATCATTTACTTGATGAGACAGTGGCATTTTCCCAACAAAGGGCAAGTCAATATTTGTACCAACAAAAACGATATTTAAAAATTAAATAATAATGCTGTGACGATATCCTTCACGGATAAATTTATGAAGATGAAATTTAAGACCATGTGGATTTAGTTTTAAATTTCCGAAATTTATTTACCACGTTTGAGTGTAAAAAGTAGGGTGCGATACCCAGTGTTTCATACGATAATTTCATGTACACCCTTCTGATACCAAATCTTTAAATTCGAAAGAATTTAGTAGATGTTTTAATCAATGTGTGGTTAAAAAATCTTTGACTTCATAATTTTTCAGTTAGATAAATTGCTTTCATTAAAATCTTAAACGTCTCTACAAACACGGGCATAACGAACAAGGTGAGAAATATACACACCGTATCAAGGAGACAACAAACCGTCAAGGAAAGAGAAATTAACAGTTGTAAATGAGAGATCGTCCCTCTTATATTTTAGTGGATATTTTACCTTGAGAAATATATACACATCAAAGTCTAGAAATGGGCATTTGAGGCTATTGTTATTGGCTTTATCCAAGGTTAATTCTGTTGGATAAATCTCGGTGGTGTATTTGTAGAAATCTGATTAATTAACGGAAATGATGTCATCAAGGTAGCGCTAGGTATATTGTTAAATTTTTTGTTATATTTGTCTATCAAATCAGATCTTAAACGGTCCTTGTGAAGTTTTGCCATAAACTGAGATTCATAACAGTAATAAAACAAATCTGCTATAAAAGAAAAAACAATTTGTGTCCATTGGAATTCCTACGACCTGTTTATAAATTTGTATTGCCGAAACGGATAAAAATATTATCGAGAAGGAAATAAACAGAAGCAATCATCCCCTCACAGGTTCAGTAAGTATATCTTTTATATTTGTCTTTTCGTCAGCTATACTACAGCAAATGTATTTATGCTTTGTTTTATCGAAACACCATTCAATCAAATATGAGAATTTCTGTTAAATAAGATAGCGTGGATCGAAGTGTAGTATAAAGAGTAGAAAAATAATAATTATCAACAGTTTCAAAATGTTTTCAAAAGCCTGTAATTTATCCAAAACTTTTTTACACTCCAAAAATAGTTTAAACCATTATGCACGTAAGCTTTATTATACAGTAAAGGGAATTCGAAGATACCAAAGGGGCAGATAGAAATCGTTAAGTCGGAAGACAGACAAGACGATGGCCAACAAAATGAAATGAAAGACAGACATAGAGCACACAATACTACACTGAATACTAAAGGTGGAGTAACACGAACCCCATGAAAACCAGGATGATTTCAGGTGCTCCGGAAGGGTAAGCAACTCCTCTTCCACTAGTGGCACCCGTCCTGTTACTCAGTAGTCAAAGCCGGCGTATAGTCAAAAGCGATGTTAGTCACAACCGGTATAGAAACGGATTTGTATTCATGACAGTCGGAAGATATCCATTGTTAATGGATATTTCGTACCGGTCAACCTATCTCATGATGAGGCCATTCCAAATTAATAAATTGTTCTTAGAATTCGCTCGATCCACATATTATGGATTTAAAATTTCGAAAAACTCTTTACTCGCTCCATTTTTTTTTTTTCATTTTTTAGAAATTTTCAACTTTTTTCCTTAATATAGAATCTTAAAATTTGCCAGCTCGCTCCTAAAAATTTACAAAAATAAGGAAAGAACTTTATAAACTGTTGTGTTCGCACCGGTTTTTGAGTTTCCGCTCCAATATTTTGTCATTCCAAGAAAAAATTTAAATCAAAAATATCCGCTCGCTCGCGCCTAATTTATCACTAAAAATCCAAAGAACTAGAAATAAATTTGGACTGGCCTAAGTTCTTTTAATTTAGATAAAGCACTAGTCAAAAGAAAGAAAGTTGGTGGTGGTACACATACTAAACACAGAGATTAAGGGGAAATTGAAAGTCTTTTATGCAGTTTAGCCAATAAATGGTAGGGACTTGAAATGTCCAGTGGGGCCTGGGTGGCAGAGTGGTCTAGGTAAATGATATAAACTTACCAGTACAGTTCACTGTAACATATCACCTATACTACACGAGTTCTCGCCTGGTTCTCTCTAGATACTCAGGCTTCCTCCACCAAAAAAACTGACCGCCGCGATATGACTGAAATATTGTTGAAAGTGGCGTTAAACCCCAAACAAACAAACAAACAAAATGTCCAGCAGGGCCCTAAATCTTATCTGTGATAGTAATTTGTCTGTCAACTATTTTACTCACTGTTTATTGCATAGATTGGGCGGTAGAATGTTAAATAAATAAGGTTAATTTTGATATGCTTTTTGTACATATCAAGGAGTAACATCTTATCAGTAAAATTAAAACCCAAAACATATTTAGTACTAGATCCAAACATGGTAAAATAAGTACTGAAAGGCTAACAAATCGAAATCGGAGGCCAATCCAGCGGTAGGAACAATTACTTAATGCAATACGTTTCGTGTTGAAAGTGCTTTAGAATTTAAACAAATGCAGCAAATTGCTGTAAAACATAACTTGATAAATTTCATGTCAGAAAAGTATGTCAGCTGCCTGGTTCACCGACAGAGATATCAACGTACAGGTTTACCAATGTCAGAGTCATATGTGTTTTAAGTCTCTGTCACTGTTGAATAAATATGTTAATTTTAATATGCTATTTGTAGATTTCAAGGAGTAACCTCTCATCAGTACAATGTAGCATAAGAAATAAAACATTGGCATTCTGAGATCCAACACAGTAAAATTAAGAAGTACAGACACAGACACCATGTGTTGAGCAAGTAAGTAGGTAAAGCTGTTATTTTATTTTCATGTACATACAAACATAAAAGCACAAGCTCTTCGGGGCTTTTTATCGAAAATAAAAACATAAACAACAACAAAATAAAACAACATAGAGGGATGGATTACGCAACTAAACAAAGAAAAGCAAAATAAGAAAAAAAAACATTAATTGACCCATATGGGTCCGTGTGGCAAAGCCTCGCTGTAGGCCCCTTTTCAGAGATCCCACACTTTCACTCCTAAAAAGTCACTACAGGTTAAAATTAATAGTTAAATTTTAATTTTAAAAATAAAATTTCAAATGCAAAGATGAAAACTTCTGTAAAAAGGTAAACAGCATAGTACTACTCTGTATATTACAGAAAACCATTTAGCGACTAGTTACACAAAAATTAATTTAAGGAATTCGAAGATACCAAAGGGGCGTACAGAAATCGTTATGTCAGAAATCAGACAAGACCATGGCTGACAAAATGAAACAAAAGACAAACATAGAACACACAACACTACACTGAAAATTAAAGCTGGAATAACGCGAACCCTACAAAAAATCAGGGTAGGATCAGGTGCTCCGGAAGGGTAGGAAACTCCTGCTTCACTAGTGGCATCCGTCGTGTAACTCTGTAGAAAAATCGCTGTGTATAGTCGCAATGTTGAGGAACGGATTTGTATTGACGACAGTGTGAAGATCCATTGCCATTTGTGAAATGGATCTTTCGAACCGAACAACTAAATCACGATGGCGACCGAAAATGTCCGAAGTGATGACTCGAATCTTTCCCTGAGAAATCCTTGGCTCAGTAGCTTTGTCAGCAGCATGTAAATAAAATCCTGCTCAGAAGCACAGGCCCTGGAGTAGCGTATCAGCTGGGAAATATACACTCCGTATGCAGGTGCGACCGGAATGTTGCTAGATAAGAACGGGAAGTAGTCTCTCTTGTCGTAAACAAGTTTTGTTCTTAACCCGCCCTTACTTTCAACAGAGACATATATCTGATCTGCTTTCAATTTCGAGACCTTTCTGTATCTGTAGTATCTTTGATTTCAAGTTTAATGGGATAAATGCGGTCAACATAGTCACCAAATTTAGGGTAATTCTGTGAAAGAAAATCATCTTAATTTAAAAATGTGAAAAAGACATGCTGTAAAAACAGTACCATTACAGCATGTACAGGTGTGTTGAACAATCCAAACCATGATTCCCGAACGTTTACTTTGTTGACAAAATTATGACTGGTTCCCTGATAGCCTAATTACCAGTAGATACGTAAAAAATAGAATGGCAGACATCAAAGCTCTAGAACACCCTACATTAAAAGTTTGTTTAAGAACAATAACTAATAAGAAATACACACATACACGTCTGATTTTATTTTAAGTATAGATACTAAACATTACCGACTGAAAATATTGCAAATTTTACTACTGTATCACATTGTCTTGAACACGTCAAATTTAAGGTTCATCATAAATTATCTTTTCTAAAATGAACACCTAAACCAGGTGATTTTTTTATACTGAGTACAGATAAAATCGTACTAAATTGCTTATTTTTACTGATGAAGAACCCTATTTACTATTTTAAGTCCATTTTTCAAATAAATTCAATTTAGATAATTTGTCTTGTTCTGTCTATTTTCTTTGCCTTTTTTTAGAAGAATGGTAATAGGCCAAAAGTCCAGTGTTTTTTCAGGTAGTTCATTGAGATTGTCATCATTTTACCTTTAGATCATAAATTTGTCTGCCTTTGTTAACATGTAATTGCTAGTGACTTAATTGCAAAGTAAACATTGAAAAATGTCACGAAAATCTTTAGTCCAAATAATAATGACGTCGTCTTCGGATCTTTGATTTATTTTTTTCGTGGCAATCCTATGTCGATCTTGTGATTTTTACTTGTTTACATGTATTTGGATATACAAGTAGAAGAAAAAATGGATTTAGATGGAAAATTTTTTATTTTCCAATAAAAATGATTTTTGAAATACCATATCTAGGTCTTGCCATCAATAAAAATTACAGAAAATGAAAAGTTTTTGCTCTAATTAGTATAAAAGATGACCCAATTTAGTGACCATTTTAACAAAACCTTCGGAAGGATCAGATGAACTTTAAGATGAAATAATGATTAAGCCCTCTGATGGCTCTGTTTTGGTGTTGCTGCTGCACTATAAGGTTTTTGTTTTGTGACAAAGCTTTTTGGGGAAAATCCACACACTTGTGAACAATTAAACATGCATCAACTGATAGATTTTCTCAGAAATTTTGATGTCGCATAGAAATAAGACCTGATAGTGCAGTAGTGACACAAAACAGGAGACATCATGGGCATAATCCATTATAATATATATTATATACACTCCTGTTGATCCTCTTATTCTCCATCAAGGATTGCCAAGAAACAAATCAAACAAAGATTCAAGATAGACTTCATAATTAGAAAATTATTTGGATCCTCCATTGAAGATAGCCAAGACAAAAATAAAGCAAAGATGCAAAATAGACAACAAAATTATATTGACAACCTTAAATCAGGCACATATAATTAAAGTCCAAACAAAATACAAAAGTCAACAATAATTACCAGAGAGAAAATGATATTCTAAGGCATTTCCAAAATAGTAATGTGATGTCATCTGTTCTGGATAGTCACCTATTATTGATAACAATAATTATGTGAACTTTTTATGGAGAACATGCTCCAGGAAATCTAAATGCAAAATTTAGATAAAATAAGCATGCCTTAAATAAATTTAGGGTAAAATCAAATGTAAGAATCTCATTATCACCAGCAAGGCCTAAAATTGAAGCTGAAATTCCGAAGCGAAAGCTGGGATTGCCATTTTATTCAAAATTAAACTACTTTAAATAATGATAGAATATATTTTTTTAGTCAGAAAAATATCCTCAAATTTGACTGCAAGATAATACAGTAATAAATGTTAAATAATATTTATGATTTTTTTCATCTGTGAATATGTGAAATCTCTCTCCTTTGATTTGTGAAACACACCCACTATAGATGACATACTACTCATAATGTCAGATATTTGCACAACAGGTTTGAAATGATTTCACCTGGAAAACTAAAAATTGAGGTGCAAATAAACCAGATTGTGTTCATTCAAAGTCCAAAGTGTTACAAATTAAAACAAATACAACTTTTTTACAAAAATTCTTATATTTAAGAAATAAATCATCAGTTGTTTGTAAGTATATGGAGAACTTTTGTGAATATTGTGGTACATTTATGAGATCAGTGCAACCTGAGGTATAATATTTCTCTGGTGTAACCTATTAAAAACAGTCGGAGATACTTCATATCTGGCCCTTGGTGATGGCACCTCCCACTGGCTTGTTGGTTAATTGTTATCATGTGATGTTACCATGTAATATCATTGTGAAATTTTGCTTTTGAACTTTTTTTTGTAAACAACATATTTTGGAATAAGGTGAATAAAGATCGTTTTGCTAAGAAGTTTTTGGTCACATTTTATTGTTAATCACTAGGTTTACCATTAGATATTGTTCTTGGCCCAAACTATAGAGAATTAAAAAGTTATATAGGAATAAGAAACATGAAATATACCAAAGATTTCCTATATCTAATATGTATGTTTGAAAACTTGCCTCAACAGTATATATTTACATATAGAAAAAGGAAATTTGGCATGATTGTTTATGAGACAAAAATTTGCTTGAAAACAGAAAAATAAAAAAACTTGCATTTGAAAATTTCAAAATTCTATTATGGCCTTCCTTAAAAAACAGATGTGGCTAGATCACCCAAAATCAGTCCCAACCTGTATTTAAGTGGGTATTCAGATTGTTCCAAATAATAGAACAAAAATTATTGAAGGGAAACCTAACTGTCTATGGACTACACCGCCAACACAGATGCTGACGCCATGCCCATAACATTAACAAATTTTTGCGGTTGTATAAAAATTACCAAGAATGCCAAATACCCCAAATACATATGCATCCATAAAGCATGGTTCTTATAAAATGCAATAAAAAAGAGGTTCCGTTAACTTTCTTATATTTCGATTTTTTTATATATGCTCTTAGTTCTCCACTAACCTGGAAAATTGAAAAATTTTGTTGTTTTCCATTATAATTTTTTTTGCTCACAGCAGGGACATATATTTAGATATCTGTTATATACATCCCTGCTCACAGTTATAGTGAATTTTAGACGATGAAAAATATTTTGAGAGATTTTATATCACATTGGCATATTTTAATACTTATCATCCTTCCCCAATTGCTATATCAACTTGTTGAGCAGTTCAGTAAAAGTTGTATCATAGTGAGCGTGTGCAAATGAACTTGACCCGAATATATCAGCATTTGACCCTTTCTCCCAAAGTTTCATCTAGTATTTTAAGCATTTGTGACATCATGTTATTTTTAATTGCTATTTTTCAATTAAGTTTTATATGATCTTTCGTTTAACAAAAGACTTGTTTCTTGTTAAAGTCGAGGAACACATAAAAAGTGAAAATTACATTTTTCCGACTTCCTGATATATCCTGCTGGGACTATTTCATAAATTCTTAGGCTGATTATCAAAAAAAAAAGTTTAAACAGCACAACCAACAAAAGGAAATGCAACCTACCTATATTTTATGAAATTTTATTGAAAACTGAAGCAGTAACCAAGTAATCCTACGTTTCCTCCATCCAGATGGCGTTGGTTACACAAATGACATTGATGATTTAACTGTGATGTCATTGATTACTATTTCCCAGATTTTTTGTTTGATGACAAGCTTTTCTTTTCAGTAGTGTATTTGACAAAAAAGACCTTTTTGATGCATACACGATTATAATTTAATAATGAAAACAAAATCTTGGTGCCATGTATTCATAAATAGTAATTAGAATAGACTATTTTACTGTGTATTATTGACCCAAAGTTGTATCAGCAGATAAATATCAAGACCAGCACACAGTAAGGAGAATTTAAATTAAAGCTTGATAATTTAAACATTTTATAAAACTGAATGATGATAAATTATTTATCGGAATTTTGAACGCTGAGATATTTAAAATATCATCCCCTATGCTCACTTGCTGCAAAGATTCATATTCTGGCTCACTTGATGATATTTTACAATATCTAGCTGTCAAAATCTTGATAACATATACTTAATGTCAGTAAAAGTAAGCTTGGCAGTACAAGAAATGCAAAAATTTAGACATTGTCGGAACTTAAATTTTTCACAAAAATC
>JAULBM010000027.1:1117171-1128103 GCA_032357055.1 Geukensia granosissima | reverse complement strand
CTGCATTTCTATTGGGCAATACCATGTCAAATGAAAAGTTTACACATAGATTAACCAATATTGATGATGTCATGGGAATAAATTAATATGCCTGCAAAATAGTTCCTCTCTTAGAATTAAACTGTAGCATCATATTCAATTATTTGTCTAATGAACTGGCATTATGAGTAATATACGGTATCTTAAAGGAAATGTGTAAACTCAGCCTTTCACTCACCAACTTTACATAAGTTTGTGAGTCGGCTGACTTTACACATCAATAAATTCCTTCAAAATAACATTTATTACTATAAATAAAATATGCAATTAAGTTCATAGTAAGTAGGACATTTTTTAACAAAGATTCCTAACAAATATAACATAAAAATCAAATGGGATCTGTTTTCCTGCAGCTCCATTCAAACAACAAAATGAATTAGAAAATTAGATCTCCACTCTATCTAGTTAACAACTGATATAAATTCTCCAAATAAAACAAGATAAAAACAATATAAAACTACAAAGGTTCCTTCCAAAAGCAAACTACAGTACACGTCAACAGATCTTTGTTTAAATAAGAAAAAAGCAAATGTTATTTTCCACTGTAACTGGCATTTGCTTGCCTTTCTTAGCCAAAATTAAGTGTAAAATTTTTCGGCATAAAATGTAATAAAACATTGTAAAATTAAAACAATGGCTGCATAGACAAAATTCTGCACCAACATATATTGCATACATTTAAATAATTAGTCTAATTAAAATTTGACCATACTTTCTTTGTCAACTTACTTATTTTCCCAGTAGGGTTTTACACCTGTCGGCTTATGGTCATGTCTGTTTAATCTTTGTCATGTGCCTATTTTGACCAATCACATCATCTCGTATTCTTGCATGACCGTGGGTTTTTAATTGCGACAGCATAAGACACAATGTGATTAGTCAGAATAGGCATGTGACAATGGTTAAACTTTTGTGAAACTAAACCAACCCTAAAAGTTTGACGCTACTGGAAAAATAAATAAATAGAAAATGAACATAGGGTCAAATTTTAATTAGACTGTGAAATACTGAGACATAAAATTTGGTAATTTGATCTGATGTTGTCACCTGACAACATATATGAAGATGATAATGGTTTAATATCATTGTTTATATACATGTTAATTTCAGGGCAATACTGAAGAAAAATACTTTGTTCTGAAAGGTTTATAAACACATTCACAGCCATCGATGAAAATATCTCGTGAAAAACAACTTTAAGTAAATTCTACAAAATGATCTCATTCTTAACATTAAGACTGTGTTAAAATTTATCTGATTAACATTAAGTTTTAAAAGGTTACAAAATGTATAAAAGAAATATATCATATATTCACGGCTTAAAAAGTTAAGATTAATGAACGAATTAATTAATATACTATAAAAACAAAAAATATCTTTTAAAAATGAACACAATTAAACTGAATGTAAAATGCCCAAAGTCGAACAAAATGTTAAAAAATTATGAATTAAAACAGGCAGTGTTGAATGAATTTGATTTTATACAAAATATGTAGACCCTAGAAAACTAAAAAAAAATCTAATTGATTATTACTACTGTCTCTGTACATATGAATACCTTATTTAACAGCAATTCCTGAATAAAACCAATTTTAAATGCCTTCAATAAATGTTTACTCTGCCCTTTTCAATTAAAGATGGACATGTTAATTGCAGTTTCAAAAGTGAATAAAAATTAAAGCATCCCATTTAGTTAATATTCTTTTTGAGCAGTGCAAGGTAGATTAAAGGCGAAATCTGCCTAAATCAATTTACCAGGCAAAAGGGTGGATCGTTCAATACACTAGCAAAAATTGGTTACTTGGTAAAAGGGAGATTGAATCACCAATATTTCTCAAAACCGCTTAGAGTTTAAAATTTAATGCTTAAATGTAAAATCCTTTTGAAGGTGATATCTATTTCAGGAAAAGGTGATAAATAAAGAAGTTATTAACAGGGACGTAGTAGTAACATTTGAGTAAACTTAGTGAACACAATTAGGCTAAAGGCAGTGTTAAATACATAGGTTAATAACAATAGATTATTACACAATGTAGTACTATATAACTTGAGATCATTTACTAAAGCAGTTATATTTGAAGGTCATGCTTGAAATCTTATATTTTCTTAGCAATTTTTAACCAGGAAAAAAGGATAAAAATTCTGTAGTATCAACTGGTAGTTCTAATACTGATAAATTCTACTTAAAAAAATACATTTGAACTGTTTTACTTGTATCTAATATTCTACACAATAAGGTAAAAAATAAACACACTTATTGAAATAGGCAAAATGGTATTAATAATAAACAGAATTTTGTTCTAGATGTACTTAATTTTTAACTGTTTCATCTTACTTAATTTCTCATTAAATGAACTATGATTGGAGACAAATTGTATCTAATCAGAAATTAGATGGTATAGAATGAACAAGTTGTACCTTTGTTAGAAACTGCTCAAGAAGAAAGAATTCTGCATGACCTTCCTGCCAAATCTTCTATCCCATATTTTACTGTACAAGCTACATGTTTTGTAAATAAAAAATCAATTTCTTTTGTAAATCTACTATCTTTTTCCCTATTTGTTAAAAAACAATGGGTAATAGAATGGGACAATATAGATTACAGGTTTAAGCTATACTTATTAATATTTTCTATTTGTGAAAGCAGTTTTCAAATGTATGAATATTAAAAAAGCAGAATTTCTTTCATCACTATGTAATTTTCACGAACATTTAATCAGATCTGAGTATACAATATTTAAACTAATAACTGATCCGATGAACCAAAAATTAAAAAAAAAGAACAAAATTGTCTCCTGGACGGACAAAATTTACAACCCATTTTAATACAACCTTCTAACTTTAAAAATGAAATGAATATAACCCAGTTTAAAAATGAGAAGATGAAAACATCACTAGTTTTAGATACTCTTTACTGAAACTGTCTTTAGCAGAAGATATAATTAAAACAAATACAGCATAATACTGAAACAGATCTAAATTGAGATGAACTAAAAAATTTAACACGAAGGGGAAATAACACCACTGAAACTGTTATATTAAAAACAGAAATTGAAATGTGAACTGCACCTTGTCTACTGTAGAAAAAAGTATTGTATACAAAAAACCCATAAAGAGAGCAACATTTATACATAAAAGTTTTAACAAGTGAAAAACATAAGCAACTTATGGCCATACCATGCCATAATTAACAATGAACACAAACATTTACATCATTGTCAGTCTAAAAATAAACTCTGTAGTTCAGATTCATAAAATTCTTAATTGTTAACAATATATTCATCAGTAATACATATGGTTGACAATATATTTACACCATGAAGTCCTAAACTGGACAATAATTACAACATATTTGTTCAAACAAAAACTTTGTACCCATTCAATTCATTTAGGTCTGTCCTATCTCCATGTTCTACATACTTAGTACATGTATTGTTCAGTTAAAATTTTCTTGTTTAGAGATAAACAAAATATACATTTTAAATATCTGCTTAAAGTCATCCAAATATGCAAATACTATTCGAAAATTTCAACAAAAACCTAAAGGTTTCCCGACCCAAATGCTCCATTGTGAAAATTGCACTAAAATTATATTATTTGCAAACATTAAAAACAGTTGTAATACCTATTTAAACAAAAAAAATCTATGTAAAAGTTTTTGAATAAAAGGTTAATACAACATAAGCTTGCATTTTACTTTTATTCCAGGATCCAGTGGTAGAAAATCTGAATGCTGTTATCCATGGCAACAGTCTACTGTGATGCAACTTCATTAAGATAGGATCATTGTTTTACAAAAACAGTTGTTCAATTAAATTTTACTTCACCTTCAGCAGTGGTTTTCAGGCTAAACAAAATAACTAGCACTTCTAAATTTAGTCAATAATTTACCTTGTCTTCCAAGAGAAAGAATAAGTATTGGAATAGAACACTTTTTGACATTAATGCCATTTTCTTTTTCACACTGCATTAAAAAATCACCCTTTTAATTAAATGCAATTTTTCTAAATGATCTAAATTGTTATCATGCACTGATAATACTGTAATGTTGCATAGAATCATGGAGGCAAAACAGACCAATATTGAGAACCTTCAGTTAAACACCAAAATATTTCAAAAATCTTAACTACTGAGTGATTGTTTTGGTAAGATTTTAAAGTAATGAAAAAAATATATATAAACCCAAATAGATTTGGTTCAAACTACTGAAATAGTACTAAGAAAAAAATTTATAATTTGATGTCAAATTTATTCATTTTGTTGAAAAATAAATGGAATGGGCTCTAAGATTAAATAATTACAATCCTGTACAAATTAGGACTCAACAGACATGCATAATTGGATTTCTGAACAGAATTCTTCTCTTTGGTGTCAGTTGATGAGGTCAATGTTTGAACTCGTAATAACCCGTCTTTTTGTTCACTGTAGCACTTATCATTAAAATGTAAAATAAAATGGTTGTCTTCTTTTGAACACATCAAGAATACAGTACAACTCCTTGAACACACTGTGGCAAATGAGTCCATTTTTATCTCCTTGAAAAAGAGTCAATACACATTTAAAATAGAACCATGCTCACAAACGAGCTGAGTTAAGAATTCGATTGGCACATACTCTTGTTGTCTACATGGAAGACATCTTCTGTGAATGATACAATGATGATCGATCGCTGCCTAGTCACGAGACATAGTTCTCTGTCGTCAAAGGGAGACAACTTTCTAGGATATGACTGAACAATACTGGTCAGTTTAAGGTTACATAATGTTGGCAATAAAATGTCCAACACATTTAATGTGAATTTGACATGATTTATGAGGACTCCAATCCCAAACATACTGTCCAACAGGAAATCCTATTTACTTTATTTGGATCTTAAATGATTTACGAAGATTCAGAGTCCGTACTGTTACTCGTTACATCATAATTACTTGAGCTACGAGACATTGATGAATACTGGCTATCAGACATGCTTGTTGGACTCTCCAATGGTTCTAAATCTAAATATTCCTACAAAAGAGAAAAAAGTAAAATATTTTATCAATTTTCCACCTTATAAACTACAACTAAAATGATTTTATATTTCAATTAAACCTGGTCAATACAAATAGTAAAATATAGGATCTTCTTTATAAAACTGTAATGGCTTGGATTGATAAGGCTCACACATAAGGTGCAGTAGCCATGTTTTTATACTCTGTCTCAACCGACTTATAGCTGAGCACATTTGAACAGATTTAATATTAAAACTACAAAGTTACCATATTGCAATGTTTCATAAAATACACAACTCAATTATTGTATAAATTTAAATTTTCATTAGTATTTATCTTATTTATTGTATGTTAAGAATTACTACCCCATAAAATAATGTCATATCAAATTATTAAGATACATTTTGTGATGCAGACATCAATTTCTGAGTTTACAGTTTACCATACTTAAAATTTAAATGGACTAAACATTATTTTTAGGTTTACATGAACTAATTATTATTTTAACATAAGAAATACAACAGATGTAAGCTGGAACAATGATGTAGAGATTAAGTGAGATTCCACAGGATTGAAAGCTGTCATTGTAAAAAAGACATTGGCATATGACACAGAATTTGTCTTAAAAAGGGGGGGGGGGGCAGTAGTCCTGCTCTCCACAGAGTTTTATCACCACAAGCATCACAATAAGGATGTCTTGTACTGGTGTACAAGAACCTTACTATGGAATCTGGTAAATTTCATGAAAATGTGTGTACAAGGGTCTGAAGCTTGTTTAACAAATACTTACAATCTGCAGAAATTTTCATGAATTTTAAATTTGCTATAAGAGATAAACAAAAACCAACAGGATAATTTAAAATTGTTTCCAACCTTCTAAAAAACCCTTAAACGATAAGGTTACACAATACTTACTTCACCTCGATTTGCCATAGATGTTAATATTTTATCTAAATCATTTACAATTCTGTTAAAAGAAGGTCTTCCTGAAGCATATTCATGCCAACAGAACTGCATCATACGATTAATTTCATCCGATGCATAAGGTGGCTTCTCCATCCGATGGCCTTCTTTCAGAAGTTCGAATAATCTCTCAACAGGGACTGAAGGATATGGGTTTCCTCCTAAGGTGAATATTTCCCATAGCAAAACACCATATGACCATCTATAAAATAAAATAAACATGTTACTGAATTATCTGTTTGCCTTAGGAAAATTAAATCAAGGATTACAAAATTTTAAAAATTTATACTCTGTAGAATAAATTGCTGCATCAGAAAACATAATATTTATTGTTTGATATTTAATCTATTTTTCTTGTAGACCAAACTTTTAAAAAATGTAAATGTCAACTTACACATCACTCTTAGAAGTATAACGTCTATCAAACAGAGCTTCAGGTGCCATCCATTTCACTGGCAAACGACCCTAAATAGAAAAATATGGTTATCAGTTAAAATAAATTATTAATATAAACACCAATTATAATTACATTCTTCTTGATATTAGAATTTAAAGAAATTGCTACAAAAAAAGTAATTTTAGTTAACACTGGAATTCTATTTTCATATTTTCAACGTAAATGTAATGTTTCAAAAAAGAAATGTGATATCATACATCTCCAGTCTTTTTATAATAATCAACATTGGTCAGATTCCTGGTCAAACCAAAGTCAGCAATCTTCAGTACATAGTCCTCTGCAACCAGAACATTCCTAGCTGCTAAATCTCTGTGGATACACTAAAAAATAAAAATAAACTTTTAATTGAACTGAAATTAATCAGATTAATTATCTTATTGTTCATATCTGCAGTAATTATATAAAATCCTACAAATTGTGAGTAAAACTTTTATATATTATGTACAGATCATATAATACATTCAGAGTTGTTGAAAAGTTTCATTTCTGTCTGTTTGATCGATAAAACATTTAAATGTCTGACAAAACAAACCTTTTCATTGGCCTGAAATGACAACTGTAGAGATGTTTTTATTTTATTCATTGCTTATAAATTTCCTGAAATCTGGGATTATTATCTAAGTTACTTCTCTTCACAAATATAAATTCAAAACTCAACTTTTTAATACTCAATGAATGTTAATCATGTATAATTACCTGTCTAGAAGCTAAATATTCCATTCCTCTTGCAATCTGGTAAGCAAACGAAATAAGGTCTTTTTCAGTCAATGGTTTGTTTAGAGTACATTTTTCTAGTCCAGGTTTCTCATATCCAGTTGAATTTGGAGGTCTTCTGGCCCTTAAAAAGTCCCTCAGATTGCCATGTGGTGCAAACTCAACAATAACATATAATGGACCTGACAAAATAAAATAGTAATGTAAAAACTAAATTTTTAGAAATCTACACTAATTAGGTAAAATAGTATTTCCTCATGAATACTCAATTATCTTCCCGTCTCTTGACAATCATGTTTGTTTGAACAGTAGGTAAAGCCTTCAATGTACAATGATTGTGACATCTAAGTTGTTAATTGAGGGATGGGATGGTTATTAATATCCTACACAGCAAATTAATGCTCTCAGTTGGACCCCTTAATCTCTTAATTATACCTGTTCAAGTTAACTGGATTAATCAATTACTGTAAAAGAAGCAATATTTGTGGTGTTTTAGTTTTCGCTATCTTCGCAGATATAATTTTAAAGCGAATATTAATAACCACGAAACATCAATTTCCTACATTGGCATCACATGAAATACCTAAAATGCGCATAAATTTCAAGCAACGAAAAAGTCTTAAAATATGTTTCTGCGAAAATTGGAATCCGTGAATACTAAAACTTTTACAGTATTACAGGAATGATTACTTCTCATGTTTTAGAAAAATATTTTCTTATTAAATATTCTTTTCTGATAGTACATGTGTATTACAAAGTATCATAAAGTATCTTTCATGTTTACCACAATTTTTATTTCATAATGGTTATCATGCTAAATCTCCTTTTTTCCTTTGTAAATAGTAGATGAACTCCTGCCATAAGGGTCTGACAGGTTAACAGGTATGGCCAAAACTTTTAATAATTAGCCACAATTGAACAATCGCATAAACTCTTTTTTTTTTTAAAAATCTTTGCTTTTAAGATATTTTTCTGAGGATATTTAAAGGAAAATATTAAAACTAACCATTTTGTGTACAACATCCAAGCAGATTGATGATGTTTTTATGACTGCCAATAAGTTTCATTACTTCCATTTCTTGGATTAAGTCTGTCAATTCTCTGTCAGTGGCATCCTCTACAACAGTCAAAAACAACAAATTTTACTTCTGAATGTAGGAAAAAAATTACATAATGTACTGCATGTTACATGTATTTATTATGTTAGCAAGTGAGGGTTGTTCCAGAAAAATAAACTGGTTGTGTGCGATGAAAGTGATATTTTTACTTGAGTAGTTGTGCTTTAATAAATTTCTTTTTTCTTGATTGTGAGGGGGTTAAGGAAATCTGATTCTATCTTTCTTTTTGGTATTTTTTTTCACTTTGTGAAAATTCTGTAGGTGTTGGGGTTTCACCAATTAGATTCTTTTGGTTGTACCAAAATGCATATCTATGGTGGGATGAAAAGGAAAGTGACTTCACACACCCCCCTATAATGAATTTCTGGAACACCCCTGAATATTTACAGTATTTTATATACAAATGTAAATCTAGAATGTGATGTTATGGTTTATCATTGTGAATGATGCAGCAATTACTAGATGACTGACATTTCAGTGAGGAAACCTTATTCTAAATGAAACATTTACAATATTATCAATGAAAACTATTTTTTTACCTTTCAACATTTTAACAGCAACAGTGGTTGTGGGCACCTTATTCAAACCGAATGCCTCTGCCTTCATTACCAAACCAAATGCTCCTTCTCCAAGTGGTTTTCCAATGACCAATCTACAAAATCAAATCAAATGTATGTAAGCTTTAAAACATTTAAGACTTTAAAGATGATTTATTGCAAACTTAACTGTTTTAAATAAGTTGAGAATTACATGGTAATGAATGTTTCGTTGAATTGGTGTCCTTCATTCACATACTTGAAAACTAAAATTGTAAGCCTGCCATTTTAACATGTATACCCCTGCAAAGTTTGGTGCAGAAAAGTCAAGACCAATTATAGTCTGGACCCATAAGAACACATTGTATTCAGGTGTCATTTGTCTGAAATCTTAAACAAACTACACAAAGCAACATTTAGCATGATACATGGACTGACACAAGTGCATTGGAGAACCTTCTTACACACTGTTGTCAGTGCCAGTGCAGGTATAGAACATTTTGCAAATATTTGTGACTTTTGCTTTTCATCAAGAAAACAGCAAAAATATAAAGTTCTTAGCAGAAGCCATGACTTACTTGTCTCTCTGAAACTCCCAGTGTTTATCCAATGGCAAATCATACTCAGACATCATGGTAAGGTCAGAGGATAATCGCCTCCTAGGACCTGGCTCAATACGAATAGTAGGTAACACTAATGGCTGGTGACCATCATAAGATTTATCTGGATAGTATATCTCATTCTGAAATATAGATATCCAATCATTATATATAATTTCAACCTATAATTCAAGATTCAATCAATTTATGCTTAGTATTTAGTATAAATGTTGATTTAATTTATTATTTGCATTAATCCTATCAAATATAGTAATCTATGTTTAATTTATAATCATATGGCTGATCTGTTTCAACCACCTCAGTGGTGCAATAGTTAGCCTGCTAGCCTTGAGTGCGGAATGTTGTGGGTTTGATCCCCAACCATGTCAAACCAAAGAATTAAAATTGGTATTTGCTGCTTCTCCATTTAGGAGTAAGAGCAAAGAAAGGTCGGCCCAGAGTCAGAATAATGTGTCTGCGTAAAGTGGCATGTCTTCCTGCAGACTGTTGCTTTTGTTGTATAGCAAGCTAAAAATTAACTGCATTTCTCTCTATTATCAAAACGAGTGTTGACAAAAAAAAACCAAAAAAAAACAATGATAATAAATGCCTAAATTTCACAAAGCTTCTTTATAAGGTACCCTTGGGACCAAATATTGGAGAACAGGGAATCAGGTGCAGGTGGAGAGCTGTCCCTCCCATATTGCAGAAATTTTGTTGTAAGACTGATCAGATGAAGTAACAATACAGACAAAAAATACCTTTTAAAAACTTTTAAATAGATGTACAGTATGTAAGATACCTCCATGATAGTATTAAATAAGTAAGGAACAAACATGCTATGAAACTTAACAAACTTTAGCTTTATTGTAAATTTAACTTATTGAGCTTTATACAGCTTATGTACCAGCCAAGACTTACCGGTCTCATTACAATAACACGTTTAACATTCCTGAATTTTCCAGATTTAGCTATCCTGTAACGTCTGTAGCATACCATAATACCAAGCACTAGGATCAGAAATATCACTCCAGCAACGATTGATATGACGTAAATCACTGTACGATCAGACTTGGTCTTCTCAATAGAATAACTAGCTGCTGGTTCTACATCTACAACAAGTAAACTAATTTAGACTGGGTTGTCTTGATTACATATTCATTTAAAATGTATTACAAATTTTTGAGTTCTATTGATGGAAAATTTAACCAATTGTCTAATACAAATTTTGTCTCAGTTTTCAAGGGGATTGTAATTACCTTGTTTTGTTTATATTTCTCTTCAAATATACAGGACTTTTTAAGATGAATTTAATCAAATAATCAATAGAAAATTTAAGGGTCACCCAGAAAACAACTTTCAATTGTAAAAAATATCAAGCAGTAAGAAAATCTGACAATGATCACAAAAATAACAAGCGAGACTCATTAAAAAGCTACTTTCTCTAATTCTTTTGTAATTTCCACACTCCTCGACCGGTGTTGGAAATGTTTTTCTAATCCTCTAGAGGACTGT
>JAULBM010000027.1:1091140-1102882 GCA_032357055.1 Geukensia granosissima | reverse complement strand
TTTATTTAGTTTGTGAGTGATTCGGCCAAGTTTACACATCAATAATTTCCTTCCAAACAGCCTTTATTACTATAATACAAGAACCAACTGATGGTGGAGGTTAAAGATAAAAAAAAAAACAAGAAATTGCTTGCAACATGCAGTTTTCACGTTGATTAAGGTCAAGTTTAAATCTATGTATAACAATTTTGTTCATCTTCAAAAATTGAGAATGTACTCCTGCCACTGACTTCTGCTCTCCCACTAATATAAAAATGTTTATTGAGATTGTCACTTTTTTAATTTTTGAAACAAAAACATATCTGTTTGGACTTGTTAAATGACTTACTGCTTTTAAGAAGTTGAAGCCATGTTAGGTATTGTGTGAGGGGTTATAGTGGTATTTCCCCAGTGGCCACCTTCCCGTTTTGAACTAAACTCCCGACTCCCAACAGTTTTGCACCCAGTATAATTTTATCCGGGATGGTTAATATAGTGACTGTCCTCCTGCTGCTTGATGATTTTAATTTTAATGAAAAAAAAAATGTTTTACAAATTTCTCCGAAAGAACATCGTCCAGTTGCCCACCCTTTTCTGTTATTTCTTTTCGAAAAAGCAAGCAGTCTTAATTAATATTGCCTCAACTAAAGCGCGAACAATTTATTTGCTAATTCTTGTATATAAGCTGCATGAGAAAAAAAACCGCGAGCGACAGAGGTTATCTTAGTCTTCATGAAGTGAAATGGTCGGTGCCATAATTCAAAATATTCTGCGAGTTTAAAATAAACAACAGAATTCCTTATGTTGCTGATTAGAGGTTACTCCGGTGGTATATCAGAGGTGTCCGAGGGTATTCACCACCCCATTTGTCAGATTAGTCTGACATTGTATTTTTTGTTGTTTTCAGTATCGATCTCAAGTGTGAAATTATCGCGTGTTTTTTTGTCACACCTCTGTACCAGGTTAGTCGGGCAGGGTTGAACGCTCACAAACCAGTCTTACCCCGCCACATATTTAATGTGCCTGTCCCAAGCTAGGTACCTATAAGTCCAGTGGTTGTCGTTGTTAAATAGTCATTTATTGTTATTCATACAAGCTTTTCAATAGATAAGGTCGATTGTCGTGATTTCTGAATGGTTTCAATTTTTGTATTTTTCGGACCTTTTAGTCTGGTTCATTTTTGAAGGTCATTATGGAACCTGTACACATTTAAATTTGACTGTCATTTGGTGGATGGCTGTCTCAAGGACAATTTATATGAAACTTATCAGATATTATTTAACATAATTTTTGGGGTTTTATTTAAATTCTATGATCCCGAGATTACATTAGTGCACATGGTCAGTGGACTCCTTCAGTCAGATTTTGCTTCCTTAAGACTAGAGCACATTAATTTTTGTTTTATTTGTTGACAATGTCGACCCCCGGCTTCTGCTGTCTTACATGAAAAAGTCCACCGCCTGTACTGATGCATGATACGGCATCGCAGACTTGTAGGCAATAAACGACAATCTGGAAGACTGAATAACTTGGAATTTTCTTCCGTCTTCTCTGTTTATTATTTATAATAACATTTTATAAGAAATCATGGAGCATTTTTTCTTATGCAAATTATGCAAGAAATTTCTTTCAAAATATCCTACGCAACTCAAAAGAAAGTCAAATAGTTCTTGCCTTACACGTAACATGCTATTCGGGTAATGGGAAAGCACCCACAACAAGTATAATTGAGATGCAGAAACAAAGTTCAAGTGTGATTTGGACTGTGTGTGATTATAGAACTTGCAAAAACTTACTTTATTCATGCAATTTATCTGTACCCAATAACCACATAAAAATTTTCTGGTACAGAAGTAATAAGGGTAATATTTTTAAGCATTTAATGAACACTTTCAGGTGTGAATTTGACTTCGAGAGGGGGTGTTAATTCGGGAGATTTTTTTTATATTTATTTAGGTGAAAAAGCACGAACCTTGAATTTTGTGGTATTTTTTTTAAATTAAGGTGGTTATGGTAATATCTAATTATTTTTAAAAAGTTGTGTTAATTTCACGCTATTTGTTATATTCAGATATATCTTAATTAAAATTCCATTTTTGGATATCATTCTGGTTTATTTTTAGCATTTATTCTGGTATTTGCCCCCCTCTTAGTCTTAGTCCTCTTTGGTTACGTCCATGGATTTCCTAACATCTAAATTCCAGATATTTTATCTGTCTAGAGTCGTCAACAAAGTAAGTTTTAGTTGTGTTCAAGCGGCCTTATTGGTACAATCGTCTGATTTTTTTTTTTGCTTTTTGCTTCCTTGCGCATTCTGGGGGGGTGGGGGGTGGGTGGGGGTGGGAGGGGCGAGATCCCTTAAATTGTGTGGATGCTTCAGCTCCCGTTTCTTTTTTTAGCTTTCCTTCATTTTGCAATATTAGACAAAGACCATTTGACTCTCGGGCCGAGTGGAAGGGATCTTGCTCTCCCAAATTGATGCAGTTAATACAAGAAAATTCTGTCATCCAAATTGAATTTTTCTTGGTCAGATTATTTTTTCAGCCCACACCAGGAGACGAAAATTTGTCAAGAAGATTTGGTCTTATCGGAAACATAGGTAGCATTTACAAATAATTTTTAAGAAAAATTGTAAATAATTTGAAGCACTTTTGTCAATTTTTTCAAAATTCATTTATTACAAGGGGATACACTACAAGAATTACAAAAACATCTTTTGCATTGGTCAAGTATAAACCATGAATTCATTTTTGGCGAATTGTTGATGTGTACTTAAATAGAATTTATAAACGAATGCTACGCCTTTATTGATAAGGTTAAATGCAACACGATACAATAATAAAACTGTAGAAAAATGATTGCAAAAACTTTTTCCTTTTAGCAAAATATTATGGTGCATTTTTTTTTCAAACATTTAACAGATCTAAGGATGTCAAGATATCAAATAAATCACGATCAAGACGACAATATGTCAGTGGAAAAAATGAACAAAATGACAATATAAAGAAGAAAATATTTACCTACTTCTAGTTAGCTGTATCAACTTAATAATAGGTCCATGAGCACTGGACCACAAAATTAGCCATACATGGCCACAACAATCTTGTTACCAGACCTTAATTCTGGTGAACACAGTGAAAGTTATGAGTCAATTTATTACAGATTAAGTATATCAGGTAGGTTTCTATTGCTAGTTTATTGTTTGTCTCCATGCTGGAAGGCATCCATGGTTGTCATATTACAGAAAACATGGGCAGTCATGCAGGGTTGTCCATTTACATCAACACTATTACCTTACCACTTGTTAAATCAAGCAGAAAAGTAAATCTTTTCTCTTTATAAAATCTAAATAATTGATCCTACTTGATTTAATTATCAAATTAATACTATGTAGATTTTATCTACAACAGAACATAAGTATTTCTTTGAACATGTTGAATAACCATCCACTGGAATTGTGACACAATTTAATTACAATAATAAATCAAATGTATGTAAGTGAAGATACTGACAACCAGAAATTAGTATGAATTATGATGTTTTCTTGGTAATTTGGTCATCTCTATTGTTTTCCAGTTTGGATATAAAAATAATGTTTCAACAAGACATGTCAACTAAATGTGTACACTCTCAACCAAATTAAGTGAAAATTAACTCTGGTATACAGAGTAAAAATTAAATGAATGCTACCAATCAATAAAAAAATAGGGGGAGGGCTCAGTTTAAAAAGGCAGGCAAGGAAATGAGAATTCAATACAATTTTATTTTACAGGAAGTACTTTTACTTCTATGGATAAATATATTGAGTTTGATACAATCAATCCTAATAAATTTGTGTATCTTTCAACCATTTAATACAACATCAAATATCAAACTCTATGGAACAACTAATATGCACTGTATAGTAGAGCAAATTTTAGGATTTTCTTCCCATTTGAAATAAAATTTTCAGTGCTAATTCAGGAAAAGTGCATCAAAGATGAGAAAATGTTTTATTGTGGAATTACAACATTCAGCAGCTTATTGGGTAGATTTTGTGCCGACTCCCTGAGTCTCAGTATCTTACCATTATCATAAATGCATCTACATGTAGTTAAATATGGCTTTCAAAGGAGGTTATATTCCATATACTTTTAATAGTGTTTTAAAATTTTTAATTGAATGGAAAGAAACTGAAATAAAAACACCAAACATTTTATAAAAAAAAACTTTAAATGTATATGTATCTGTTTGAGAAAAGTTACTTTGAGGTCAAAAATTGGCCATTGTGCCATCCATTCTCACAATGCTCAATCAGAATCTTGTGTCTCATTTACATAGCATTCTTATGATTGTAAATTCTTTTACAATGAGTCTCAATCTGATTATGTTGAAAGATGAAAAACTTGGCATGATATTTAAAGAAAAATTACCATATCAGTGTTATATTAAAGATAACAATAAATGACTTTTCAGTAGAAACAAACTGCATGGAAGAGCAGATAATGTAGAATATTCTAGCCACTTCTAGCAATAGGATACCAAATTCAGACTGTTTAGTTAGGCACAGACCATTTGTTTTTGTATTTGTATGAGGGCTGGAAATTTGGCCTAACCAGTGGCCACAAAAGGACCACTGTTGCAATGGGATTGTTAATGTGCTTAGAGCATGTCATTCTTCCAACATAAGGTACAGTGGTAACATTACCATTCATGAAAGGTTGAGAATTTATACATTCCGCCACTCAATGAACATCCCTGTAGCAGAGGTTTAAGCTGCAGGTGGAGAACCAAATGGCCTTTTTCTACACTCTGGCTGCCCTTGGGAGAAAATTGAATGGATCATGTCATATAACATGTTATGATTAATAAGGAAAAGGGAGATAATTTTGAGTAAGTGATGGGCTATTTGTCCTTTCAATATATGATAACTTGGTAATTGCACATAACCATATTTTTTATTCCTTCAGGGCTGTGATTTTTATTTTTGAGGATCTATAATTTGCTAAAATTAACACTCTCATGATAAGAATTTTAAACAATTTTCTCTTAAAAAACATGAGTCTTCCAGAATTATGTGAAGGACATATCTACTGATTTTGGGGATGGAAGTGACATACATCCCCCATATAAAATTATTTGATTTTATATGAAACATTAAATTTTTCTCTGGCCCCTTATTCTTAACCCAAAATCTAAACTAAAAACTGATATATTCAACATTGTTTTAATACAATGTATTTTCTAAGATGTCTTCAGGGTGAGTAATTTTGAATCCGATCTCTCTCCCAAATGCACATTTTCATCCCATAGCTATACCAGTGCAAAATCTAAGCCACATTTGTGTTTTTTTTTCTAGAATGACTTTTTAAGTTAGGAAAATGGGAAATGCAATGGGTGTCTTTCCAGAGGCAATTACTCCCTATACTTCCAGACCACCCGAGTTCACCCCGCCCCCCAGTTTTTTGGTGGGGTCTTCATTCTTCATGAGATATATGTTCATATTTTTTTCAAGTAAAGTTTGTGTTGTCTGACCCTTTGGTATTCTCCTGCTCTCTCTTTGCTGGGTACCATTTATCTTAAATGCTGCTCAGACCTGTCAAGTATCATGCAGCTGATGTGAGACTCGAGCTTATTTTTTTGTTTATACTTTGAGAATTTTGACAATATCTCACACAAGGAATTAGTCTGTACAAACCCATATCCAAGTCTGGAACAAGGCAAAAATTTTTACATTTTTACAGATTTTGGAATATTCGGAAAAAGATACTTGTGTTGATATAATAAAAACATGCAAATGACTCCCTATTTTTTGAAAGTCTTGATCCATCTTATTTCAAATACAAATACTGGGAATTTTGTAACATTAAAGTACATTTATCCGTAGTTGACACTTCATCATTTTGATGATTTATGACAGCATAAATAGGTTATTAAACTTTTAAAAGGCCAATCTTCAAAAGCAGGTCAACAAATATAGTAATTTTGTATACATGGTAAAACTATCTTCTACTCCCTGAGATATATGTGTAAAACATCAACATCAAAAACTGTGCTTCCTGTTATTATTTTATAGTGTAGAATTGCTCAAAATGTATAATAGTTCTGACATTTTTATAATTTGAAACAAAGCATCAAATCAGGTAATATGATATTGTAATTTAAATAAGTCCAGCAATTAAAGTTCTTAGGGGTGAAACCTTTGTATAATTGCAATGAAAAAATATGTTTATACATCTGTTTAAATATCATAGAAAAAAGGAGGGATATAGTGTTAATATTAATAAAACAAAAATCTCATATGTACAAGTAAATTCCAAGCAAAGGAACAGCGCTTTGATTGCTGTTCTTCATCTCAAAGTCACAGTGAGGCCTTCAACAAAGAGTAAAAACTCGCATCTCACTGTAAGTTCAAGACGGTTCAAGATGAAAATTTTAGTGACAACTTAAACTGGCCTACTTTTAATTGGAGTGCCACTTGCATCAGTCATGTCAGATAGGGTAACAGAAAAGATAGCCTTTATATACTGGTTTGGTACCAATACAACTTCACACCATTCCCTATTATTTTTGTGTGATGTGCAAATGCCATTAATATATATGTTTGATTTTTTTCTGTGTTTTTTTGCCTTGTTCTTGTTCTCTTGCAATGTTATCTCTTGAATATCCCTTTGGTTTTTTTCTGGTTTTCTCTTTCTGTTGCCTGTATTGTATAAGTTATCTACAATCTTTTCTTTCTTAACATTTAAATTAATTACTGGACGCTCTAATTTCTGTATGTGTGTCAAAATTTCAGAATATTTTTGGTTAGAGAGCAACTGTCTGCAAGAAGACATGCCACCATACCCAGCTACATTTCTCAGGCCCTGAGCTGACCAGTTTTTGCTTTTTCTTTTACTGGTAAATCCTGCATGCAGGGAATATATCAATTTTAACATCTTTGGTTTTGACCCCACTAGGGAACTTGCAACCTCTCACATTTGAGACCAGGACACCACCCCTTTACCATGAGGCAGTTTGCTGCAAACGATATTTAACTCCAAATAAAATTCAATAGACTTGCTTATTGTTACTGTTAATTCTTGCACATTCTGAGTTTACTAACCTTGTTATTGTTTTCACTAAAATAGCTTTTTCAAGAAAATGTCAAAGAACTTACCCTAGGAAAGAGGTATGGATAGCATTTGCATTAAGATGTTTTGACAAGACGAGGTGTACAGGTAGAAGCTCTAACCAATTGGCATCAGGAGCAGAGTTGAAGTGATAATTAGTAACTAGAAGTGTATAAACAGGATACAGGATATGCCCAAGGGAAACAGCCTATTCTCACCTGGTCTTATTTAATGCTATGTTAACCATATTGCACAAAGAGCATGTCATACAGGTCATTTCTGGAGATTTAAACTACTTTGACTTAAACCTCAGGGCAAGATATGGTATTCTGAATTAATGGGTTGTCAGGAACTATTATCATATGGAAATTATAGACATGCTCTAAAACTTCCTGCCTTCAGAAAACATATCATTCTGTAGCTGTTGTTAAAAGTTTGAAAACTATAAAGACATACAAAATGTCTTATTTCACAATTATGATGCTGATTTCAGACAATGGGACACATAAAAATAATGTCATCAAGGGTTCACCGTGAACTTTATTGTATAAAAATGAATTAACTTTTAAAAAATATGTGCCTTAGGATACAGAATTGCATGATCAAGTAGAACATATTAAAATTTATACAGAATGTCCACAAGACCTAAGAGTTCATCTTTGTGGAAACCTCTAGATATTAAATTTGTGATATTGTGGTGCAGTCTCCTTGGGATATACTGCATATTGTTTTTTCATTATTTGACAATTCTGGCATCTACAAATGGATGGTGACTAGCAATGGGAAAACAGCTATTTTTGCATAAAATTCCTTTACATTTAAAAAATATTTTCAACAGTATCACTTAATTTGATTTAAAAACATAATGAAAGATACATTTTCAGTTTTTACCTCACAAATTAATCAACATCTAAAGAAAGAGAAAAAGATAAAACTGAAATAAAGTCAACTGTTTTACATATCAGACAGAATATAACAAGGTTTTTACAAAATAAAATGGTAAAGTCTGCTTATTGCAAGAATAATTGCTGAACAAAACTCATGTCCCCTTTTTTTGTGATTTTATCACAATTTTTACAATTATCATTCACTTAAAGGTAGAATCTTAAGTTTTAACTGATATTTTTCATCTTTAAATTCACAAAACAAACAAACAAGGGTTGACACAAAACCAAGGATTTTACACAAGAGTCAAGGTAAACATCAGCTTTATTTTATGCTATCTTGTTTAGAATAGGGTTGTCATTATCTTACTGAACAAAGAATGAAGGAGTGACAGAAATACAAATAATGTAGAGACCCTGCTGACCTGTAACGGAGCTATGATTGGGCTTTACCTGGATTCTTTGAATTAAAACACCTCATTTTCTTTAAATAGCTACACCCTGGCAACAAAATTATACCTGGACAAACAGCTTTATTGGGGATCCCAACAGTTTTCTTGTGTGAACATAGTCATTACATCTTTGCATTTAAAGCATGCAGTAGAATTGCTTCTGTTGATGCCTCTTTTATCCATGGGAAAACAGTTTTACTGTAAAAAATTCAATTTGAAAATATAGTAATTACAATTTTCTCAATAATAGTTAAACCAATTGGCCAAATTAAGCAGTTAGCATGTTTTATTTTTTTAAGTCAAAGATAGTGTTTAAAAGTTACCTGGAATATGGCAGGATAGTGGAGGAGGAATGATCCATTAACCTCTAAAATGAATAAAAATGTGACAAAAATGCATTATTTTTATATAAATGTAAAGGAAATTCAAAACAATTTTTGCTTCCCTCCATTTGAAAACATTTTTTTATCTTTTTTCATGCTCCCCCACCCTAAACTTCTGGATCTGTCCCCTGTGTATGGGATTCCATAACCTGTTGACAATTTGGAATTTTATTATTCCCCCACAAAGGTCCTTATGACAATTTTTCTCTCTGTGTATTTGAAAATCTTTTACCTTGAGTTCTCAATCATAATCTGAATTGACTTAATTTAATTTAAATATACTGAAAATGGTTCAGTAGGAAATATAGGCTAAGGTTTTAAATTTGTCACTTGAAAACAACCAACATCAGCCAGTATTTGCTTCTCTCTATCTTTTGTATAAGTTAACTCATGTAGAAGAAAACAACTTGAAATTGGTGATAAAATCTCATAAAAACAGCATTGTCATAGGGATATGTTTATAAATAGTCAGTAGGCTGAATAAATTTTGTAAAATGAGGGATTTTGAAAGAGATTACATCACTAAATATTTGTGACTTTATCATTAAGTAATGGGTACTAGCAACCATTTTCTTGTTAGATATGTTCATAAAATGGTGATAATCTCTTTAGCAAAATTGTAATCATTTTGATTCAATACACTTCGTTAGCAAAAGCTGAGTGCAAAATAATATGTCCGTTTTAAGTATCCAATTATTTTTTTGTACTGTAAAAAATATTCTTCAATTTTCCAGAAAAATTTGAACACTCACTAAAGATCTGAAATTCAATTTTTAACCATTTTTTTCACCTTAACCTAAAATACAACAAATTTGGGTTCAAAACATGCCTAAATCTTAGATTTGTTGACATAACCATGACTTAACATTGATTGAGCACTGAGAAAAATTCAGGCAATCTATTTCCCATGAAAATCTGTAATAAATAGACCAAGATTTTTCTTTTTTTTAGATTTAAATTTAACAATTTCCTTTTCACCTTAACCTAAATCTTAATGACTTAAACATGTCTAAATCATTGTATTGTTGACATAACCATGGCCGTACATTGATTAAGACATTGATGTATGTACACTAGAATAATTCAGGGTACTAATTTCCCATAGGGTACAAGTTAGTTCAATGTCCAATAGTATGATATAAATAGGCCAAGAAAATTTTTATAAAATGGATCTTTTAAACCTTTTTTTCAATTAGAGTGTCAAGCAGTTGATCATACAGTAGGGTTTTATTAAATACAATCCCTTGTTAGTAATCCTTGTAATGCTATCATTCCTACAAAGTCCAACCCTTAAATATTACTATTATAAAAATTTCTTAATAAGCCCTCAATATCTAATGAAGAGGGATTAGAGATATTTCTTCAACAATTTATACAAATAACTGAGATTCAATTTTTAGAAAACTAGAAAACCCTGTTGTCACAAAAGAGCCCTAGTAGCTGCCTATAAAATAATCTGCTTGTTTTTTTTAAATAAATGTATCTGTAAGAAACCAATGATACACCTGCTGGATGGGGTATAATTACTAAATCCAACTATCATTGAGTTTTGAAATATTTAAGGAAAATCAAGATAACAGCCCTTCACACAAAATATCCTGCAAAACATTTTAGATGTAGTTTGAAAACTTTGGGAGGAGATAGCTGGACAAGCCATGAAGCCCTACATTTGATATAAATTTCATATATTTTCTTATTATTTTATATAAATCAAGATGCTTTTGGCCCTGCACACCACACTATGTGAAGAAATATCCTGGAAAACATTTTACTTGTTGCTTTAAATTGTGGAAGGAGAAAGCTGGACAAGCCATGAAGCCTTATATATGATACAAATTACTAAGTCAAGCTATCAACTATTGCCTTATTATTTTAAGAAAATCAAGATGCTCTTGGTCTGCACACCATCAATACATGTAGAAATATTCTGCAAAATACTTTAGATATAGTTATAAAACTATAGGAGGAGATAGCATGACAAGCCATGTTCATGACAGACAGACAGATAAATTAATATTTATGCTGTTCATAGCAAGGGCATAAAAAGTGATGACAGCTTCAATTGCACAAATAATCTCACACTTAGTTTCTATTTAAATGAGATATTTCAGACAATTTGATGGGTTAATTTTGGTTTGGGTAACCTGAAATGAAGATCATTTTTATTGAGAAGTTTATGACAGTCTCTACCTGATGCAATTACTTTAGTATGAAGTACAACTTGCCATTGTAAAATGTATCCCATTTTCAGAAATCTTTTTTTTTCATTTTCAAAAAATATGTCAGAGGTAAATATGTCAATACTAAAATAATTAGGTTACTATAATTCATGTCAAATCTTATTGGCTCTGAACAACAATAAATCCATTAAATCTAGTTACTATTCTGTCTCTCACCATTAAGCTGTAGAATTACACTTTTTCTTCAATTTCTGAAATGCAAGAGAATACTGAACTATAATTATTGGACAAATAAAAGTAAATGTTTGACACTCTGTCAATATTAGGTTGGTCTTTATTTACTCACATCTCTCAAGCATCAATAAACAAATTTCCTTTATTGGATAAACTGGAACAGTTTGTCATAAAAGTAGATTTCTAATACTAGAGGTGTCTATGAAAAAGTGTGTTTATTGTACTTTAAACAAATAATTGTTCAGCACTCAGCTGAGTAAAATATCAAACAGCTACAAATAACGAACAAACTTGCTATATCCTGGAACAATTTAAAAAAGGATAAATATTCAACAAATGTAAAGACTTAATGACAAGATATTGGATTAATGTACAGGAACATAAATCATTTAATACAGGAATATTCCAACATGCAAAAAGAACAGTGTTCCCTTCATCTTGATAGTGGCTGTCAGGCCAATAACAACTAGAGGCTCCAAGGAGCCTGTAATCGCTCACCTGACTCAAAGTTGTTTTGGCAAAGTCTGGCCATGGTGGCA
>JAULBM010000027.1:1050137-1071707 GCA_032357055.1 Geukensia granosissima | reverse complement strand
GTTCACATTAACTCTGATTGGGCAACTCTAAGCCAGGTGAGCGATTACAGGCTCCTGGGAGCCTCTGGTTTATTTAACTGCACAATGCACAAAAATTCAACTTTCAAAAATAGCCACCACCTTCAAAATTTGAAATAAAAGTGCTTCCCTACCCTCCCATATTTTTATTCTCCCTTAGATGAAGTAAGGTAAGTATAAAGAAATCTGGGTAACTAAAGTTACCCACAGCCCAATATGGAGACGCCTGGCGTCGGTAAGGAACTTATCTCGTAAAAATAACAATAATATGAATACATCGATAACATTTTAACTGTTAAGTGACGAAAAAAGCATTGAGGAAATCTCCTTAAAGTAAAGATTTACTCAAAAATACAAAAAAAAAACTATCCAATTTTTGAAAATGCATAAGATGTCCATAACTTCGAAACAATATGTGGGTAACTTTACTAAGTTTTATATAGTGAAGTCTGTAACTTTTCAAAGAATCAACAGTTCATGGATGCTTATGCTTAAAAATCTTTTTCTATTATTCATTAAGTATTTATTCCATGTGCGAATGGGTTCAGTGCGATCAAAAACTAAATAAATCAGTCAATTTCAATCTGCTATATTGGGCTGTGGGTTACGTAAGTTACCCACAGCCTTTTAAGCACTATGAAATCTATCTATATAGATTTTAAATAGTACAGAATATAATCCAAAAAATAGTGTTTATGAACTGTGTTGTGTTTTACAGCCAACACCATCAGAATCATCAGCACCTAAAGAGGATCCTTCTCAGCCTGCAAAGGTGAGACATACAAAGGTAAATAATGGGCACTGTTACACTTATTACATTCACTGTTATATTGTACATTGTATTTACATTCAAATTACACATAGAGTTGCAACTACTTACAAATGAAATGCTTTTCAAAGAATTTGCTTCTCTATATAATAAGTAATGAAAGATTGGGAAGATAATATTAAATCAGGAGCCTTATTTTAGAAATAAGAATGTGTTCTACTTTATCTTAACAATTGTTTTAATGAATTAATTTTTTGCTATGGAATGTATTCATTTTTATTTTTACATCAGGTATTTTGTTTACAAGTTGTTAATGAAAAATGTCCTTTAGTGATATGAGCTTGACCTGGAAACCAATTAATTTTGTTTCCATTTTGATGGTTTGTAGTACACTGTACAATATGACTGATGTTGTTACAACAATGATTTTCATAAAGAAAAAATGTCAATATTTTGGCATGCCATGATACTTGTAGAAAGAATTCAAAACAAAAAGGGTTGTCTGCCCTGCATCATGTTATACATATCAAACAGAAAACAGTTTTGAGTATGTAAGATTTTTCATGTCTTGTTGATGTGTTCTGATGTTTGACTCAGAGTGTAAGCTGAAGTGCTAGTAAATCACAGTGCCAACACATCTCTGTCATAGACCTCTCTGCTCATCAAATCTATATGTTCTAAACAGATTTAACATGGGGACATTTCTAAAACTGGTCTAGCATGGAATTTGACATATACTGTGGCCTGCATTGTAAATGAATTAATAAGCAGAAGAACAAAAATTCACCATGTGCCAATTAAATACATATTATAATACATATAAGATAAAGCATTAAATATATTTTCATAAAGATTTTTACCATATTTATTAAATCAAGAATTAAAGAATGATGTAATTCTCTAAAAGTCTTTCTGAATTTATGTCTGACAGGCAAATTACTTTTTGTACAACATCCTACAGTTAGTTGTAGTGTTGGTCACTCTCTGACATTTAATTCAGAAAGCAGCAATGGATTTCACAAAAATCTTAAGTCTAAGATTGATCATAAATGTAAGAACTTCAAAGGAAAATTAATTGTGACGTCATAATTTTTGACAGAAATTACACTTAAACATTTTGTGAAATTGACAGCAGAGTTGGAATCACATGTTGACCTTATTTACACAGCTTTCAATTCAGATTATCAGTCTGAAATAAAATCTGTTGTCCAGCAACATACACAGAGTGTGCTTTACTAACAGTCACTTTACTAACAACTAGGTTAGAAGTAGATTTACATTTGTTTTAAGTCGAAGTATAAGTATGGTCGACTATGTTCATTCTGTATGACAGTTTATCGGCAGTTTCTCTAATTTTCCCTTTGATGTAGTTGCCTGATATTTCCAATATGCATTGAGTCTGAGCCTACAGCCTTGATATTGGAAAATATCAGGCAAGTGGTCATGTGACATTTTTTATGACTAGCTGATTAAAGTATAACAGACATTAAAAGGTCTTGAGTGAAATAATCATCAGTGTCACTACTCGCCATATTGGGCCAGCTAAGATGCTGATATTAATTTCAGTCTTCACCTTCAAAATGTTTGTTATTCTATATGTCGATAACAGGGCATATATTATCTTTATTCCAGTGATTTATACAGAAGGTTTGTGCATATTGATAAAAATACAAGTTGTGCACAGGAAAAATCTTGGCATTGCTCATCAATGTAAGACTTATAGATAACTTGTTAGAGTTACATTGGTTTTTTTTTTTATTTTTCAAGCCTTGAAATTTGATACATTTTTTTCATGTTAATTTTTGCATAATTTACAACTAAAAGCAATATTTTTTACAATATTTTCATCTCAAAATTATGGTCAACATTAATAAATCCTTTTACTTTGTACTTAGACATTACTTGTTGGATTTGAAATTGAATAAAAATTTTGGTTCAGATGCCTCATCATACCTGGTTTTTTTGTTGTTGTTGATATCAATCTTAGACAATATATATTGTCTTATTGTACCTCTGCATTGGTCATTTTTGTTAAAATGGTAATATGATAGATCCAAGTTTTTGTTTTCTCAGAAATCATATTTGACATTAAAATGAAACACTTATAACACGTGTTATGAGGTTGCATTAATATAACATGCATCTTTCAGATGTATATTAAGACGACCTTGATCTGAAAATCATTCAAGGTAAACAGTTTTCAACCTAAAAAATCTGCTCTTTTGTGAAAGATATGTTCAAGTTTTTGATTTCCTAGAAACAGTTCTAGATATGTTAATGAAACTTGTAATGAAGTTGCATGCCTGTAGCCTGCATACTTAGGAGGCAAATTGAGATTACCTTGAACCCAAGGTCATGTAGGGTTTTAGTTGTTTCAACTTAAAAATGGTTGTTTTTGAAGAGTAATGTTAAAATTTTTGTTTACTCAGAAACTATCCTAGATACCTTATTGAAACTTTTTAGAAAGTTGTATGGCTAGAAACTTTCTGGAAGACTCTCAGACCTGTTATTTTTTTAAAAGAACTTAGCAACAATTCACAAATAGAATCTGAAGATGAATTGTAATTATGTGACATTTAAATATTTAAAAAAATTTGGCAATTCCAAATTTTCTTTAGATTTTCTGGAATACTGCTTAACCTGTAATCTCTTGAAATAGTATCTCAGACCTGTCGCACTTGTTACCCTTAAAAAAAGTACCTAACAACTGTATAAAATTAGAATCAGAAGATCAGTTGCCATCTTGTATGTTATAATTTAAAAATGTGGCAGTTCCAGCATAGGTATATTTCCAGAAAGACTCCCAGATCAGTTAATATTTCCAGAAAGATTCCCAGATCAGTAATCGTTTGGTAAAACATTACAGCCCCATATCTTTGTTATTCATGATTTATGTAATTAAGATACTTGCTTTTGTATAAAAGATAAATATCCATAATAAGTGGAGCAAAGGCAACTTAGCAGCCTCATGTTTCAATAGGTTTTTTTGTTTGTAATGATGAAAGGATTTTTTCACTCTATAACATATGATGATTTGAGTAAAATTAATGTATTAATATATAGACAGTTGCCTTTTATAAATTACAGGATTTTATATAACGAAAATGCAATATACACACAAATACCCAAAAGTGACATTATGAGGAACATCGATCGTGTTATGCTAATACATGTATCATATCATGTACTTTTTGGCACATCAGTTTTATAGACTTGAATAAGCCATAACAGATATTTTGCTTTTGCACATATCAGATTATAATGTATGCCTGTTACATTCTGTAAACAAATATAAATTAAATTTATTTCAGTTTTAATTTTAAAAAGTTCAATTTTGTGTCGGCATCAAATAAGATTAGTTTTCTAGCAAAATTTAGAAAAAAGTAAAAAAAAATTTTTCTTCAAAGGGTATTTGTATTCCATGTCCTTAATGAGAGAACTAGTAAATGAAAAAATAGACAAAACATACCCAGTAATACTTAAAGATTTGAGGTACTCAACTATGCCATTATTTTTCCTTGTTTTAAGATTAACAGGCTAAAATTGGAATGCTTGAAACACTGGGTTTCTTAAAACTCCTGTTCAGTGCATTTGACCTTCTTTTATATTCTCAAAATTCATGTGTCAAACAGTCCTTTAACTTGAAAATGTGATAGCCTTTTAAAGTATAAACATTTGTGTGTAAGGTTTTATCTAGATGGCATTGTTGCTAGATTTTACATTTAATATTTATTTTTTTTTGCTGTATGCTTAATTTACCATTATTTGTGCAGGAAATATTTCCATCGCATAAAGTTGTATAGCTTTTATTTTGTCAGATATCTGTGTTGGAATGCAGATTCTTTCAGCCTACTCTAAAACTATCACAACAAAAGGGGTGATCCTGGTTCACATATAAGGGTGTTTGAAATTTAACTACCCAGCAAGATTTTTCCTTGGCTAAAGAGCTGCCTTGATAGCCATATAAACTAATAAAGCTTTAGCGAAGTTTTTGGAGATGTTCTGAAAATTCTCCTCTTTCCCATTCCATCATAAATAACAATGATTTTGGTATTTGCTTATCATAGGCATTAAAATTAAAAATGATATGTTTGAAAGAATATACATTAGCAAAGAATGTTTAAAGAACTTAGTAAAAAAATAATATTTTTTATATGGTAACTGTTTCCTTCCTTAATTAGATTGTCAATGTATTCTCTCATTGAATAATGTACAGTTGAACACCATTTACCTGTATACATATATGTGTGATATGTGGTTCTTTTCTAACATATATTACACATTTCTTTTTCAAAATAAAAGATAATCATGCATTCATTTAAATGTAAATGAAGGTGCTTTTAGTTATATGACTTAAAACACAAATTTATTTGTGAGTGGGGACATTGTTTTAATAACATGTTCTAAATGCAACCAGGATTTTTTTGTTTTTTTTTTATTAAGTGATCCTTCAAAGCCTAATATTGGGCATTTATTATATAGCTGTGTTCAACTGTATATTTTCATCAGATAATGTAAAGTAGAGAACTTCCTATATATACATTTAATGAGGTGTGTACTTACCAACAAATCAACAAACAGAAAGAGTTTTCAATTATAACGCACATTACCATCTAATTGTTTTGACAAAATTAAAGAAGCATATTGAAGATTTCTGCTAGTGAATATAAATTTTTTTTTGTCTGCTAGTTACAATTGAAAACTTGTTCAGTGGTATTAGGTGTTTGAGAAATATATACTTGTAACAAACACTGAGACTAATTTGCCTTTCAGACCAGTGCATATCAATCTGGTAATGCATGGGGTGAACCCCGGCACACCGGAAATTATCTGGGTGCCAACCTTGCTGCCGATAGACTAGGGGGATCTGTACAGGTATGAATTCCTTTCAATTTTTTTTTTGGTCGTCAAATTGCAAAGTTTTTTCCCTCATTTTGTATGAAATTGCAATGTTGTCTTTGTAGTCTATAAAGATCTTTAAATATTACTACTCTTTAAGCATTTCATGAAATATCTCTTCAAGAACACTTATTACCAGTTATACCTTGCACATTTAATGCACAGCAGTCAAGAAGTTAGTATAAATATGAACACGGGGTTAGAAGCTTTTGGTTTAGATAGTTTTGTGTGTACAATTATTCATAAATGTTTAACACAATTGGAAGACAAGTAATTCATCTTGGTAACTATTGATCTTATTTAAACAAAATCTCTTCCAAATGAAGTAAGTGTACATTATTTAGCATTGAGAACTGGACATAGTAATATTTTAAGATCTATAACTCCCTCTGTTGCATGACCTGGTGAAATGGTATAAGTTTATAGCTTGCTTTATATGTCATTCCTTGTTAGATTGCAGACAAACATGATTTACGAATGAGAAATCAGGTAAGGCAGCTATTCCAGATCTCCGACTTTCTGCCATTTTCAACATGTACCTGTTTATACGTATTCATTTTTGTAAACAAAAAACCCTGACTGATCATCACAATATCATAGATATATCCAAAACCAATAATTCTGCACTTTTTGATGCAATCAGGAAAAATCTTTTGCACTGCTAAAATTTTATTTTCATATAACATGAGAGTGTGCATGTTTTTTTTTTTATTTTCTCTCTAATACTTATTGCCAAATACCTGTGTTATAATTTTAACCAAAATAACTCTCTGAAATCTTCTCTGCTGAAAGTAATTTGAGACTTGCCTTGGAATAATATTTTCTAACACAATAAAATTAAAGTTAATGGAAGTTTCTTTTACACATTTATGTATTCTGAATTGCTAAACTCATTTACCAGTAATTTTTGAAAAAAAAACAAAATATCTTTATTGGCTGTGCCTAAGATAGGAGAAGTATACTAGTAAATGTCCCTAGTATTTTCCTCTCAATGTTGACCTTGTCCATCTGTACCAAGGTCCACAGTTAAATTTAGTTTAAACATTGATAACAACTATAAAATGAATTTTAGGTTTGACTTCCTAATTGGCTTATACTTAGAGGACATATTGATACAGAAATAAAAAAATATAACCTTGAGGTCCTCTAAAGTCCATGAACAAGGATCAAATACCACTTAGTGATTATGTAAATGAACCAATATAACTACATACATGAAAAAATGACAGTCCCACAAAAAGTTTTATCTACCTACACACATGTCTGTTAATTTGCATCAATTATTATTCTGATTGAATTGATATTTGGTTTGAAGCATTATTTAATTATTGATGAAAAAAATATTTAAAGTCATCATATGAATACTACAATTCTTGATTTAATCAAATCAAAATATATTTTTGAATTTAAATGCACATGCCTGAATTGCCATATATTTGTGTTTAATTCCTCTATTGGCCACACTCCTCCTTCATCAAAACATTTACATATAAAATACACATCATGCTTAAAAATCAGGTAAAATAAGGCATTATTGTCTATATAATTTACATTATATTTTAGCTGCTGAAATGACCTGATTAGTATGTTTTGACAAAGAAGCGACAGAATCAAATTAATATGTTGTTATTTATATTAAGGGCAAAAAAACTTGCCTTAAGCATTGTTTATATTTCGGGGTCAAAAACAGATGATAATGTAACCACTTGTTTATGTGTGATATGTATATTGCAGCAATAGTAAGATAATTAGCTGGATTTTTTTATATATCATATTAAAGCAGTGTCGTCATATTTTTACCTGTAAAAGTTGATGGGTGTGTAGGTCTTAGTGTTTACATTGTTACCTTTTAGTTCTAAATATATTTGCTAATGTTTATGTTTGTATTGCAGAGTTCATGATTAATAATTAACGTAGTATTTCCATTGTTTCTCAGTTGTCTTATCTAGATGTTTATTTCAACATAGAAATACATAAGAAATTAATTATCGGGAATAACACATTTTCTGATTGGCTGATACATTATAAAATTTCCTGTGAAACAGTTTGGCCAAATGGATTAAGAAATGATGTGAAGCATCTATTGAAGGTCTTATACAAAGTTTGGTCGCTGATCAGACAAAAAACATGGCCCTCATGGACAATTCTTATTTCTGATTAGCTGATACATAAAAAAATTTCCTTAAAACCACAAGGACAAATGGAATTTGTCAGGAAATGTGTATGGGAGATCCTTTATAAAGTGAAACAAGTATCATGGGCACTATTGGTCATTTGATTTAAAGCTTCAAAAGTTGGAATATTGCATGAAGCAATAGCAGGTTACCAGAGCTTTTAGGTAGGCTTTCTAGGCCATTGTTCAAACATTCTACAGAAAAAAGAGTAAAAATGCTTTTGCAGTGGTAAAATTTTCACTTATAAATTGTTATCAGTATGTAACTTATGTTAGTTGGTGACAGAATTAAAGATAGCTGTATAATAGGCCGTGTGAGCTTTTGCCATTTCTTCGTGTTCATTGACCATCAGAAAAAGACATAAATATATTGGCCTTAAAGTCATAAATAGATAATAGCCCTTTCAAAGCTTGTTATATTCGACCCGCAGGATCTGTTACATGTAGTTATTTAGCAGAAAGGTGTTGAATAAGGAGTAAATATAGTTTGTTAGTGCTATCAAAGGTTCATTTAGTAAGTTCTTCATATTTAAATTGTTTAACATAATTATGATTAAGATTGATGCTCAATGTGATGGGTTGACTGACCTGATATTTTCAACAAGTTTATAAACATGCTCTTTCAGTAAAACATTGAATTACAGAA
This sequence comes from Geukensia granosissima, assembly GCA_032357055.1. Taxonomy (NCBI): domain Eukaryota; kingdom Metazoa; phylum Mollusca; class Bivalvia; order Mytilida; family Mytilidae; genus Geukensia; species Geukensia granosissima. Next base: position 1,063,202 of record JAULBM010000027.1, on the reverse strand, counting down.
TTTATATTTACACTTCAAGTTTTATTTGTTGCAGGTGGTAAATTCAACAAATGGTGATCTTGCCCCTGACGATCCAACAGGTGCTCAGTCAAACACACCTTTCAACAACCAGGGACAGAGAGATGAAGATCAAAGTGAAACTAAGTATGCATTAGTCTTCTAGTTAACTGTATAAGGCTTGTTCAGGTGCTATAATCTTCCCTTATCAGATTCAACCAATCTCACAGAAATCATGACTCCAAAAAAGGTTTCCGGATGAAATATCTCTCAAACCAAGCATGTAAGGCTAGGTCAGGTAAAACTGATGCTTAATAATTTTGAGGGGTGTCAAATGGTGTTATATGTATTTTGAATTCAAGTAGGGATGCAATGAGTATATAATTTTGACAGTTTTGACACCTTTTCAAAAATCAACTAAAATAGATATAGCAATGAATTTCTTTATACATATAACTAGTTTGACAGCAAAGGACAATATAGCTAGTTTGACAGCAAAGGACAACATACACAATATTTAACAGTGTTTGAAGAAAACAGGTTTTATGACTAAATGAATAATACTCCCAGGAAAACACATAAAATACTTCAATACTTTGTGTTAGTCTTTTCAGCATATATACATTTTTATTTATTGTATTTACCTGATATTTGTTGTATAATATTATTAAAGCAAACAAAATATGGCTACTTTACATACTATAAAATTGAAAATATGATTATATTACACAAAATATTTCTAATGATGTCAAGAAGCATGTACATAGAAACACCATTTCAACTTTAATCATGCTGTTTTGATCCTTGCTGGTCAAGAAAAGATCAAACTTTTTATTGCCTTATAAAATACACAAACAATGCACAATGCAATGTACAAATTGTATATTAAACAAGAACAGAAAAGCTTATGGAACACAGTAGTTTCTTCAGATTTACCAGAATTCTATCATTATCTCCCCTGTTCTTGCTTTGTAAAATGTCAACTCCTTACGAGTCAAACTTCTATCTTGGAATTTTTCTGTTGTCACATTGAGTAAAGATAGAGAGAATCAATTATTTCTACAATTAAGATTTATTTTAATTGATCTATTACTTCAGAAGTGAATTGCTACCGACCCATCTAAATGGTCCCTACTCAGAAAATTTTATTGGGTTTTCAAACCCAATATTATTGCATTTATTTTTTTTTGTTGATTTAGTACTAATTCTTCATTGATTTAGTAATTATGGTTTACTTTGACTTTCATTGAAAAAAAATTTTTATCACTACCTTCTGACCCACATTTTTAATAGCATGAGTAGGGGAACCGCAAACAAATTACCCGGTATTATTATGATAGGCCTTATTGTTAATTTTTTTTTTTTAATTACAGTAAAAGTAGTTTTTCTTTGCTTGGGTGTTAAGTACAATGGAATGAAGATTCAATCAGCAAAAATAAACCAATATATTTACAATCATGACGATCTATACTTGGACATTCTTAACAAAAGTCTCTGAATATTATATATGCTAACTAGAATTTTTCCTGGGTTTTGGGGGCTGTAAAGACCTTGCATATTATCTACAACATGGTTTTGTCATATTCTGCATCTAGAACAAAAATATTATTTATTCTGTTAGAATTGATGGTTAAGATCATTCTTACAGTCTGAAACAATAAAATTACTTGTTACATAAATTCTGTTCTGAATATCAACACACAATTACCATTTTTGGCATAGCTTCAACTGTTACTGCTTTCAGGTGCTGTTTCTTCAGACGGAGAAAGAAAAAGAAGAGTCGACGATAAAGACACACACACACACAAACAGATTAATGCTGTCCATGACTCTATAAATGCTGTCATAAGATCTGGACTTTATTGTGATACACTCAAGCTTTATTGTCAGTGTTCAGCATTTTACACGTACAGTGCTTTCTGTCTTGTTTTGCCAGATTATTACTGCAAATGGAACATGTCATGAAAATTTTGCTTCAATGTTTGGTGTATTTGTTATTTTATTATAGATTGTTTTCAATATTCAAGCCCATTTAATGTTGATAAAAATTTGATGTAGCAAAAGAGTTCATTCTTTTTTGCAGAAATCTATTGTATTGCAGTAGAAATATTTTACTATTACTGAAGTATAGTGTTGAATATAAAATAAAGCTTGGGAACATATTTTATAAATTGCTCATATTTGTAAATTGTAAATGGATTTCTGGATTTTTTTGCAGAATCTATTGAATATTGTTTTATACTCTGTGTTCTCATGACATAAAAAGGAAGGTGTCAGATTCTGCCTTCCTTAATAACAACTTTTGTAGACTCAGCAAAATATTTGGAAATCCATAGAATTTGTATGTTTTCTGACGAAAAGTCTGCATTTTCCGTATCTCTTTGACACAGATGCTGTTGTTTTACAAAAAAGAAAAAGGTGAAGAAGAGGGGAGTAAAAAGTCAAAAATGACACTCAGACCTGGACCAAGAAATAGATACAGTTCCATTGTATTTGGCTGATGAAGAGGATGACATAGGACATCCAACAGTAATAACTCTACAGGGGTTTAACAACCCTTCGTATTTGTGATCTACACTTCATGGTTGCAGGCTACCTCACTGCTCACAGTACAGCTGAATCATTGGTTTTTCTCAGAGCATTACATGTCTTTTTTCTGCAAATATATCAAAGTTTGAATGCTTTTTGGTGAGAAAACAATTGTCAAATGAGTGTTTTATGATTTGATAGAACTTAATGAGAGAAAAAGGTTTACTATTTAAATGTCATTCATGTATAATAGTCATCAAATTCAACACAAGAAAAGCTGGAAAATGTTTGTCCATGTATTTTAAGAAGTAATAGAATTTAACGATTATTTTTTATTTTGAGACATTTGTATTTGATCTTCTTTTGTTGCACTAAAACTGTAAATTGAGGTATCAGTGTGACGGAACAACAAAAAAATGGTACCAAGTATACCAGTTGCTTCCATAAAGGCAAATTCAAATTGATCAAATTCAAATATTACTGAATATTGTAGTGTGTTCAGTCTATTGATGAAAGAATGTTCAGTACATTTTTGTTATGATTTTGTGAAACTGTATTATTTCTTGATCCAGGTTCAGAAATCAGGACTTAAAAGTCATTCCACAGATTTATGTTTGTTATTTGTTGTACTGTACTTATGTACTAGTATCTGACTTCAGTGGGCGTGTCCAACAGAAAAATCATAAGAAGCATTGATGGCAGTTGAAGGCTCTGTATGACTATGCAAAGGCGCTTTAATATGGAGAAACTCATATTGAACATAGATTTGAAATATTTGCTAGGTTAAGCAAAGTCGTGTGATAAATTAAAGTGAAGATTTTACAAGAATGAAGTATGTATGAGGACTATATTATCATATGAATGTAAGATGTGAAGAAGTTTCTAAAAAGTTACTTCTTGTAAATTTGAGTTGATCATTAATTTCATATCAGAACATTGTAGAGATTGTAGCATTTTTCAGAAATGCATTTTTTACAGTTTATACATGAGTATGAATATAAACATTATGTAGGGAGTTGTGTTCCATGTCTGTTTAGATCTTAATGCATATTACCAATGTTTACAATGAGTCATGAATTAATCTAGGAAGTTACAATACAATGAATCAGCATCATATTTATCAAACATTGACAGTATTAAGCTACCAAACTTATTGATTAAGCATTTCATTGCATGTAAAAAAAGCCAGAAAATACATGTAATCCAAGGTATTCGTTTGACTTGTTGAAAGTTTACATCTCTGAAATTAGTGATAGGTGTTGATATGATTCTTTGTAAATTCATGAACATTTAATTCTAGCATAGAGTTAGTAAGTGCTAAATGTATTTATATGGGCAAAATAACTGATTTTGTTATGGTTTTTAGAGCATTGAGTTTCTGTTGATGAGGGAATGTATAAGTTTTGTCAAATCATGATATAAGATAAATGAAAAATTCATTAGTGAGAAATTAGTTGATAAGTAACTAAAAGAATTGTAAACTCATAATTATTTGGTTTTTAATTGGAAAAGTGTGATGAACTGATCACTGATTATTAATATTCCATATGATTTAGTAAAGTGAATTTAAATTTTGACCAAAGATTTTGACAAAACATTATCATATAAACAGTAAAAGGTATGATGGTTTATTTTTCTTTGAAGCCATGGTTGGATGTTTTGCATTTTCAAAATTAATAGAACTGTGATCATTTTTCTTTTTTAATATTATCAATATTTCTTTTCATTTTTAACAAATAACTGGTAGTTGCCTCCTTTGCTTAAATGGTTGTACCTTATTTACTCTCCAGTCTCTGCAGTTGATGTTTCAAATGACTTAGGGCTCATTTGTACTTTGTAGCGTGATTGTCGCGCAACATCTCGCGACTGTTGCTTGAACATCGCGCGACTACCGATTTTACCTGAGATTAAAAGTTAAACTAAGACAAGTATAAACCCCCAACGATTTTCGCGCAATGTCACATGACATCGCACGTCAGTCACGCGATGATCACTTTAGAAGTATTAATGAGCCCCAACTCTGACTGGAAATTATATTTCAGTTTTTGCCTGAGGAAATAGGGCCACAACCTTTGATGGGAAGGTTTACAGGAAAAATTAGTATTTGGAAAAAATACAACAATATTGTGTACATTAACAGTGTAAGGAAAGCTTTTACTAAAGCTGTCATCAGTGGTCCAGTTTCCACCTCCCCATGGTGGGTGGGAGATGGGAGGAGAAATCTAATTTTTTTTTAAACTTTTTAGGTAAAGTAAAAAAAAGGTATTTTTTTTTAAGTAAAACAACTGTTATGTCATATTTAGAACTGAACAAAATAGTGATTCTATGTTCTGGTGTCTTCAATTTGTAATAAAATAGTGTGTGTATGATTTTTTTCCTAAACAATTAATATTGCATTGTTTTGTTTTAAAATTTTATTTGCAAATACAGTGTATTTGCATTAAAAATGAAAATGAATCTCTGTTCCAGTGATATTCTGGCACAGATGTAAATATATGTATTTGGTGCAATACACTTCATTTTGTATGTTTGCACTGAAGTGGTTTCATTGACAGAAGTATAGCTTTTACAATCAACTTTGCTTTTAACTTGCTTTTTACATGTAAAAAAAAAACATTTTACATCATTTGTGTTTCTATTTAACAAGCAACATTGATGTTATTTAGCACACATTGTTTTTGCAAATAAATATAAGATGTTTCATACTGATTGTGGTACAAACTTGTCCTATTGTGTTTACATTTCCTACAGCAATTCTGTGTTATATATGATGGTGTATTATTAATGATACACAAATACAGCATAATATAGTCTCAATTTGCTAGTATTTTATTGCACAAAGTAAAGGTTAAAGTTCAGGTTTATCATATTGTACATTTTAAAGAGCTATAATACATAAAACACATTTTAGTGTTCTTGGTTCACAATATTTCAAGTATTTAAAATTTGTTGAAAACATGCACCTTTCTACAGAACTTAATCATCAACAAATACTATATAATCTACTTATAGAATAATTATAATTTAATATAGCTCTCCATATTGTTTTTAACAGTATGAATGAATGCTTGTATGATTAATATTGTTATCTCAATATTGTTGATAAAATTATTTTTAATTATTGTTTTTCTCATATTTAATTCCATCTGTACAGTTGATAATTTGTGCATAAAAATGGACATCACATTTAGGTAAATATTTAGACATGCTGTGGTCAACATGAAAATAAAGTCATATTTCTTATAGAATGTTTATGTTCTTTTATATGACCACAAAATTTTACAGATGTATAATGTTATGGGCATGTTGTCTTCATCCTTGGCAGTAGGGTACCGTTCTTAAACTTCTGCTTTGTTATTTTGATCTATTTGAAATTTTATCAGATTGATACCCTTTTTAAAATACAGGTTGGGATTGATTTTGGAGTATCTAGTCTGACCTGCTTTTTGAGAAGGGACTAAATTGGGATTCTAAAATTTTATCTTTTTTATAAGACCGCAAAAATTTTGTGGTCGTATTATGTCATCTGACTTTGTTTTGGAGAATATCACCATTTAAAAGACAGATAAAAGATTTAGAAGGTGAGCTGAAGGTGAACCATTTAAATATAGTATCTGTCTTTTCACAGATGCTAAGGCCAAAAACAAAGTCAGATTTCATTTATATCTGAAGTTTTAACTAGTTGATGTAAAAACCAGTATGTGATGTTTGTCCGTTTTAGTAAACGACTAACGATAGACTACAAAAAACAAGGTGATTAAGTTAAAGGGAAAGACCACCTTTGTAATAAGCTGGCTTCCTATAAGAAATCATGCTTATGTAAATAAAAATGAATAACTTTTAATACAAAAAGTCCTTGCGTAACATGCACAAGGCTGTGCAAAAATTGGAATCTTCAAATTTCATGTAGATAGCCATCTTGTAGAACTCTCCTGCTTATAAGACATTGATGGTGATAATTTTATTGATTATTGCCGATTAGCGTGTGACGTCACTAAGTCTGTTTGTAACTGATGCTGGACATGTAAACAAAGAATTTGATCTGTCAATTTTTAACTAGTTCATTTCAAGATCATTCCATACTGTCGGGCTTTTAAATGTACTGCACAAATGAAAAAGGGAAATGTTCGAAAAGTTTTTTGTCATCCCGGATCCGACAAAAAGTGCTAACAGTATCCATTTCCTCACTCTCGTGACAAAAACACCAGTCCTCGTGCTGCAAATCTCTTCCTCTGTTACTGCATTCGGACATCTTACTACGTAGTTCCTCGATCTCTTTCTCTCTAAATTCTGGCTCCAAATTATATGGAGCAAGTCTCAAATTTTCACTTTCTCTAGACATCATACGCGATTATCAAATGTTTGCCTATTCACTTTCACTTTACAAACCAACTTCTTGACGTCTCAACTAAACCAATCATGGCGGCGCATATTGGCGCTGGAAATTCAAAAACCATTATTTTAAAACAGCGATTTAAACAGTAAAAAGGGCAGATTCATATTTTTTAATTTGATTTTCATGACCAATTGACTGATAAGCTTTAATATTTATAACTTTAAAAAAAACATGGTCTTCTCCTTTAAACTTTGTTTACAAAAAATAAAATATGAAATCCCTGTCAATTAAAAAAATGCAGTAAACATAATTCTAGTCAGACGATGAAAGTCTGTCTAAAATTTAACTTCTTCACAGGAACTGTGTTGGTCCACACACAGGTGTTGATCTTAACAATTTGTCACATATCAAGGGTGAAAGTAATCGGTTTGCCCAACATTGAGGACAACTGCTAAAGCATTTTCCCGCTTAACTAGGTTGGATAAAGAGTTTTGCCAGAAATCACAAGGTGGTCAAACTTGATTGCTGATTGGCTGGTGCAATGTAAACTTCAGATATTATGTTATGAGCATGTTGTCTGTGTTGCTGTCGTCGTCCTTAAATAATTGGGTTTATGTTCAATATCGGTTTATGTTCAATAACTATTGTTTATTATTTGGATCAATTTGAAATTTTTACACAATGATACCCAATATTAAATACAGGTTAGGATTGATTTTTGGTTTTTTAAGGAGATCCAAGGGATATTTTAATTTTCAAATGTAAGTTCTTTATTTTTTCTGCAATTTTGATGGTTTTTTAATTCTTTATATTCCCCATGACAAAGCCAACATAACAAGCCACAAGTCTCATGACCTATCTCTTACTGTTATTGAGATATAGGGGGTCCAAAAATTAACATGCCCTTAGTTTTGAAACTTATTTCTCATCTGATTTGATGGGGTTTTTTTATGATTCTTATGAAAAAATGCAATAAAAATTACTCTAAGCATTTTTTGTAACATTTAGCATTTCTTGTATAAAAAGGGTCAAAAGGTTTAAAAAAATGTGACTTTGCAGGAGATAAGAAATTTATTTTTCATCCGATTTTGATGGGTTTTTTTTTTGCATTTGATTTTTCTCAATGAGAGCTTCAAGTATCCAAGTATTATGTCAACAAATTTTCTTTATCTCTTAGCATTTTCAAGCAAGTAGGGGGAAAATTCAATTTCCTACACAGCACATATAACAAAAGACTATCTTGCCCAGAGAAACATAAATGTGCTTTCATGGCCCCCCAAATCTCCAGATTTGAATCTGATAAAAAATCTTTTGATACCTACTTGATAACATGCTCAAGCACCAACCTCAACAGCAGGCCTTTGATCAACTTTGCTGAATATTACAACTGAAATGGCAAAAATAACATCCAATATTATGCAAACATTCATCAAGTCTATCCCAGAGATGCAGATCAGGGCTTGTTGCTTGAGGTGGAATACATGATACTGACATAGAATTGCCTGAAGTACAATTTGAAATGTGATCTTACCACTTTTAATCATGATCTATCATTCAATGGAGTGTATGTTGTCAATAACAACAATTTTGAGGGACTTTCTATTTTAACAATTGTTTCGTTTTAATTTGAAGTACCTGTATTAAAAAACCAAAATTTCAATATGCATTGTTTAAAGAGTATAATAAGTGCACAGGATGCAAGAACAAGCCCTACTCTTATATTAGCTTGCTTGGCAATCATACACCATAAATGTAGATTTTATTTCTGCCATCCAAAATCTATTCTATTTGGGGGTGGAACAATTTACAAAATCACATTCCTTACTTGAAATATACTATGCCTCATCATTTAAAGTCGTAAAGGTAGTTATTCTGTAGTTGATCCAGAATTTGTGGTTAGGATCTTTAATGTAGCAACTATTGCTGAGCAGACCAAAGTTTATTTTATTTGTCTCCCTAATGCTATAAAATTGTACAACTGTCTCGCCTGTAACGAAAGTCACGGGAGGCGATACATAAGTATGTTGTTTCCGTCGTGATTGGGTCAGTTTTGACATGAACCAAGTTCGACGTTGTAGTCAAGACATTAACACTGGTTTTGTTGGTACAGATATTAATAATCTTATTGCTTCATTACCCAAATATTAATAAATTGGACATTGCATCGATCTTGTCTTTCTTCATGTTTATTGACAATACAGTATAAATCGTCCAACAAACTGTAATTGATGATATCTCGTGTTGAGGGGCCTGATGTCTTATCATCAGGAATCTCCCCCTAGCTGAGCTTGCTTGCGATCATTAATTAGAGGGGTATCTTCTTTTTGCATGTATTTTGTGTTTGTATTTATTGCAATTCAGGTACTCTCTAGTCGGATTGGATGTCTGTCTGTTTGATTTTTATAGTTCATCCAATACTGCTTTTGTTTTCATTGATTTTTTTCTTTGGCCACTCTTGGGGGGGGGAGTGTACCCACTAACTCGATAAACCCCACGACATGTCTCATGTGCCTGATTTGTCAGGAATTGTGGTCATATGTTTTTCTTTGTGTTTATTGTTTTGTTACATGTACATTTTTTATAATATTCAGGTTATTCTGCTATATTCCAAAATGTATCTGAATAACAATATTCGCACCATCCTTAGAATGATTGTCGTAATATAAATCAAAGACTGAAGGTCTTGAGAGTCGCCTCAATTGACAACATCGGATTTGTAATATATATACATGTTCATTTCTATGTTTATAGCCATGGTAACATATAAATGTTTGACCTAGTATTACCAATTGCAAAAATCTGTCAGAAAATGTTCTTAATGACAATATCAAAACATGTGGGTTAGTAGTAAAGTATGAATGAGAACTCACTAGTCAAAGGAGTGATGCACGGTTAACAATTGTCAAGAGGCTACCACTATTTCAATAGAAACTTATCTGATTATTCTCATTCATTTTGTTCTAAAAGTTTTACCGTTACATAATTATAAAGGAACTCAGATGAACTTTTGTGAAAGAACTATGTTTATACTACTAATCATCAAATTTATGGGACTTTCCGGTGATGATAATTATAACATTATACACACCTCTATAGACTGAAGTTATGTGAGATGCTGATGTCGGTTCAACCCAGACAGTGTTGACAGTTCATATTAATTTTAATTATACAGAACAATAGAATGGAATAAGACACCGAGAGACAAACCATTAATTTTGAAGGGGGTTTGTGTATTCTCGTGTCAGATAACTTTCATTAAAACTTTACAATATTATACGAATTGTCAATAACGTTCAATGTTTTCCTCTTTATCTAAACTATCCAAAATGAATTGTTTATAAAGATACCAAAAACTGTAATTTTGAAAATTATCACAATCCATCCAGGATTTAGATGGGTTCGTCCAAGAACAAACACATGTTAAAGACCACGCCCCTATTTGAACGGGTACGCCGACTTTATTCAAACACAGTTGACGACAACCCGTTAATTATTGCAATAACTACGAATTCAAAAATAATAATTTAACCAGGGGCATATATAACATAATACACGTCCCTGTTTTAACAAACTTAAAAGTGTGTATTTGCTTTATGAAGACTGATTCTTAATTATCAAAACGAACGAACAACACGGTATTGATTTTTCCATGTGTTTTACAAGGTCAGCATACGAACTATTAATTAAGTCGGACCCAGTTGATATATAGTACTTTCAGGTCGGTAAAGTGGATTATTTCCCAAAAGTAGACCAATGTAGGGATTACAAACAGTCGCCTATAGATGTTATAGGCGACTCAAAAATCAAATTCATCCTCACCAAGTGAAGAAAGAAATCTTATTTCCATTTTTACATCAAATAATGACCAAACCTGGCTTAAGTTAATTACGTCAACATTATGGCGAATTCGTTTTCTGTACCTATGCATGCAAACAAGCGAATTGTACCGAAAGGTGCATGATTTTACAATTAAAATTGATTGCTATGCTGGCAGAATGTTGCTTAACGTCCATCGTCAAAATGTCATATATATATGCAGGACGAGAGCATATTGATTTATGATGATAATTTAAACCCTGTTTTGTACTAGACCTAGACTGGCCCGGATGGTTAATGGACTAGCTCACGCAAGGAGCCACAGCTAGACATGCCATTACCCAGGCACATTATTCGGGGACTAAACCAACGACTTTCCGTGTTCAAGGCGATCACGCTAATATTTACATCATCATGGCGGTCTATCAAAATGAACAAACGTCTTGACACGAAACAAACATTATATGCATTGTACTTGCTTTTCTATCTCATATTTAAAAAAAATGAATAAAAATGGTATTATGCTTTTTGCAGGAATTAATACCAATAATATTTAAACTAAAAAAACCACAATAAATCTGAACTGAAATCTTCCGTTTTCACGTTAAACATATCCCCAACTTTTAGATAGACGAAATCTAATGACTCCTTATGGCGCTGTTGGGCTTCCAAGATTTAATGGAATCAATTGGTTTTCAAAATTCCAAAAACCAATGCTTAGAAACCCATTGGAATTTCAACATTGGTCATACTTAGGGATGTCCTTTAAAGTTTTTTGTCAAGGAATAGACATTTTAACTTAACATACTAATGAAAAAAAAATTGCAAAATTGATTTGTCGTAGTCAACTAGAAAATGAAATTACAAGATGCTGTTCGGTTTTACTGTCCGCACTTTGACCTTTCAAACATTATCAGTTTGAACATAATTTATCGAAAATACTTACTAAGACATTCTGTAAAGTCCTGTGCTGAAAATATAAAATACAAATGCAATCACTACTAATTAAAATATCAAAACAAATCAAGTTGAATTGGTCATATATTTTTTGTGTAAACTGATCTTCTATAGATTTGTTAGTTTTCGGAGAACTAATTACCTCAGAGAATGTCTGTCAAGCTGGCTTATATTTAAATATTGTGTTTTCTGAGTTTCCTTGCTTTTTTCATTTAAAGAAGCTTGTAACATTTTCTGTTGTATCCTATATCGGTGAATCTACATGTTGAATATCATTGAAATCACAATTACTCTTCTTTAACAAGTCCAGGTGTAGAATGCCTGTGTAAGAGATCAAAAGTGCATAGTCCAACGAGACAATACAGGTTTGAAATAAAATTTCAGATAAAACGAAAGCAAAAAGAACAAAGGGCTGTGAATCCACGAACTCCTTTACAAAACAGAAGTAGGATCAGATTTTCTAACATACCTAAAACAAGTAAAGAAACAAATTTTGTACTTCTAAAACATAAGTAGTATCAGATTTTGTACTTCTTTATGTCTTGTCACACGTAATCATATAGTGGTGCTTATATACACAATCATAAACTTTTAACAGATCATTCACATTATATTAAAAGAACAACACATAAATCAGTTTCAACAATAATTTTGGCTAATTGTCATCCTACAAAGATATAGGTCGGGATACCATAAACGACTACAATGGCTTAGTTTATCCTCAGCATTTTTGGTGGAGTACACCTTGTTTAAAGAATAAAAACAATTGTTTAAAACAATGCAAACATTTTTAAATGGCAATTCAAAACTTTCATTGTTTCCTTTTTCTGCGAAAATCGACGAATTTGGAAAATCTGATTTTCCATGTTAAAGCCTAGCTAAGGCAAATTCAAGGAAAACTAGGACATATATACCCTGTACATGAACACTTTTCTGTCAGGTCTGGCAGTCATAACGTCACGTTGAATGTGTTGCTTTAAATCATGTAACTTGTCTAATATTTTACAACAACCTCATGACAAAAAATTGGAAAGCGTATTTGTCGGGTTTCAATATCATTCCTAGACTGTAGGTCCTTCATATTTAATATTATATATACACTTTCTTAAGTATTTTTTATTTTCAACCCACTCAACACCTTCTTTTGTTATTGGGAAAACGCTATCGAATACATTCGGCATATATGCATTTAACAACTTGTTCCCACTAGACAATAAGGATCAGATGTACTATTCTATAATTTTCCTTGAACAGCTTACGGAGGTCTGGTTTTTATACATTTATTTGTACTTCGACAAAAAATTATATTCTGCTGTTCAAAAAATGCCTATGTCATGAAAACGGAGAATTACAAAAATACTCTGATTATAAAGACTATAACTACATTTTCTTGATATTTTTCATTTTATGGATATATTATCAACATAAAA
>JAULBM010000027.1:1022099-1041937 GCA_032357055.1 Geukensia granosissima | reverse complement strand
TGGCCTTTGGGGGTCCCATGTTTGGATTAAAAATTTTTTGCTTCTGGTATATAAGAAGATGTGCCCCCCCCCCCCCCCCCCACCTCCTTACCATTCATGAACCAATCACTAATTAAGCATGCATTTTATTCCATTCGATCATTTTAGATGATTAAAAAGCTGGTATCTATCAACCCTTTTTTAATCTATGTGCCACATTTGGTAAATTCATGGCATTACCATCGATCATCTTTATTGGGAGTTGTAAGTCAGAGCACTAGTATTTTGTGTTGTAGCTGGCAAACTTTCATTAGATTGCTTTGACTTTTTTAGTTAGGTTAAGCATCAGCACCAAAATGTGTTGGTAAGTCAGAAACTGGAACCACACATATTTTTTCATTTGTTCTAATTGCCAAAATGGCTGCTGTAAAGGAATTCATGCAGTAAGGGCTATATTTGGCCCCCAATTAAGTTCAATGGCCAAATGAGAAAGAAATTTTTGGTTCTTATCCTTAAATTAAAACATGATAACACATTAATTACCAAAGCTGTGTTGAATTGTTGACCCATTGACCCCATCAGCATTTTACTGGAACAAATGTATTTTTATTTTAAGCTTAATGAATATTAAATGTGAAGACATCCCAAAACCTGAAATTTATACTCCATAAATATTGCAGGTTTAAGGAAAACCTGGTTGTGAAAGGTTGTTAAATCTACATGTTGCCTCAATAATGCCAAAATCTCATGCTACATTTGGTTTGAAATAAAATAGAGCCTTTGCCTCTGCCAACAATTTAAATTATGTAAAAAAAATGCTCTTTAACAAGACAAACAAATCAAGATTGTAGCCGTATGCCATTATAATTTTCAGATGCCAAAAAGTACATTTTCATTGAACTGAATTTAATCTAATTGGGATACTTTCATGGCATTGAAAAACCATTTACATGTTGGAATTGTGAAAAATTCTTTTAATTATATATGCTCCAATATTTGAAATTTAATGAGGGCAAAATAGCCCCTGGCAGTCTGCTTACCACACACCCAGTTGGAACTTTCTGTGGTGAATTTGATTACCTTAGAATTTTTAGCCAGCCAGATTTCAAATAACTTTTATTTTAATATTCGCCATGGAATGGTCTAGATAACTGGTACTCTCTACTAATTTCATTGCTCTGATCTTGATTCAAACAAAAAACTGTTAGAATTCACTTGTTTACTTATAAAAAATAACCTGCATTTAAAAATAAATAGCGTGGAAATATTAAATGAAATTCATCAAGACGTTTATAATGATTACGCAAAATATCTATTTTCACAAGTTCTACCTCAAACGATTCAAGGTAATATTTTAAAATATCTTCCCTTTGTCTTTCGAGAGAAGCACATGGACAAGCATGATACACGAAAAACACGTGCTACTTGTAAATGTCCGTAAACATATGATTTGACTAATGACCGCAATAATTGCTAAATGAAAAATAATTGACACACCTTTATCCATTTTATTATATAAAGAATGGTTTTTCATCATCAACCAAATCCAAAAGATAATATTTCAAACAATGGAAGTTAATGAGTAACTCCTTTGTTCAAATGCAACATTGGTTTCTTTGTTCAAAATACGAGCACGTGGTCGACTGTTTAGATAGAAAGATGACGAATAAAAGAAAATCAATACTTGCAGCTTCATAGCTCTGCAGACAATAACGCATTAATTTTATGAATTTTGCATAAATGACTTAGACTACTAAATTCAGCTACCACGTGCCATATTTTGACTGTGTATTGGACCGTATATAATGAACATGTAACATCCAAATATATGAATGAATGAAAACTAAAATTTTACCTTGTCTTCCTACTATTTCTGCAACATGTTCGGAACTTGGTACTGGAACACATTCTGTCATATTTGCACCGTTATTTTTCTTCATTAGCTCTGCACTAGCATCACTGTCATTCATGTTTGATGTGTTAGTATCCTCATCTAATCCAAGCATCGAAAGCTCAAAAGCTAAGTGCAGTGCCCGTTGTTCTTCCACATTAGTGTTAACTGGTAAAGTCTCCGTGAATAAATTCGCTGGCATTGTGAATTTTATAAAATATCCAAAATGTAACGTATAAAAATATATTTATTCCATGTAATGCAACTAAAATTCTTTGTATATCGGTACCTCAGTTGCTGAGAGCGGAAAATGAACTGTCTGCTATTTTTATTCGCGATGTACAAAAGCAATATGGCTTAAGTGACGTCATTTTCCCAAGTCCGCGGTAATTTCATAATTGAATCATTTCATTGGATGATCAATCAATATGGGCGGAGCTGATGTGTTGACCTCGTGGGGATTTCAGGCGTAACAATAACAACAGATATTTTTAGAAATTGATAAAGAAAGGAAAAAAGGCGCAAAAAGATATTGTCAAAGGCGCGTATTTTAAATGAAAAAGCATGATTATCAAAAATAAAAAATAACATAAAACTTTACAATGACAAATATAACATGTTTAAGTGTCATGTTTTCTACATGATATTTAGTTCTCGGATAAGTATTATAAGCGTGTACTTTGGAGGTAGAACATCCATTTTTTTTTTTAGTTTGGCAGATTTTTCAGGCACAGTTGTTTTGGGTATTGACCAGCATCCAATCCCCAAATACACCGAAAAATTCTGCTGTAATCTCACTTCAAGACCAAGCAACCAGCAACCGCAAATAACTATGTTTACGTTTCCGCAAATTAACCTAATTTTTAAGGTTATTACTTTTAACAGGTACGTCCCTGCTTTCAATATAGTTGAATATATAATATCTGTTTTTTTTTTTTTTTTTTTTCATTATGTAGTGTTATACAGTGTTCGTAAACTTTGGAAAACAAAATGTGGGATTGTATAATTGCTGCTTTTGGTACGGAAATTTTGATTTTACATGGAGGTATTATATAATACCTCCATGGATTTTACAACCCATACCCGTGTCAGTGACCAAATGTTTTGTTTTTTTTTTGCCCTTAACTCGTAAAATTTCTTTTTTTGTTAAATTTTAAAAGTAAACGGAAAAAAAAAAAAAAAAAAAAACAATAAATAAAAATGAATAAGTAAATAAATTGATCACTGACATAGGCATGCGTATTGAATAAGAGTATCCAATGCAAACTGCTGTAACTAATAAATTTATCAGTTGATATACAAGCTTCGTTAAGGTCGAAGGTGGTGGCGTAAGGAAAGGGAATGGTTTACTGGCTCATTTCTTTGCTTTGGCTTTCTTTGATGACAGAAGCTCCCTCTAAGGACAAATATGTGGCATTTTCTGACCACATTTTGGAAAAATAAATACTTAGACAGCAATTAAAGATTCCTTCTTTCATTTGGGCATCTTCACCTGACCCAGAGGACAAAAGTACCACCAATGGACCAGAGTCGTTTCACGCTCACCTAAATGAACAGTTTTATTATAGTCATCCTAACATTTTTATCTTTTTAGATGTGCTGTTAAAATTGCAAACGATATCTTACATAAAAATGATGTAGAGGGCTTTGGTTTCTCGGTCGGACGAAAAAACTCGGAAGAGCTGTTTTTTTCTCTATGAAAAGTAAAAATAATTTCTAATAATTTGTCCATAGAAAGTGACAAACAATCTGAGGAAACAAAAGAAAAAAAATCAGCAAAATGATGATCTGGGTGTCAAACTTCTTATAGATCATCATAATTCATATGCAAATCCAGGGATTGGGGTTTCTACTTGTACGTTAATTTTGTTTATTCAGATTCGCAGACACATGATAGGTTTTTGATGTTAGGCAAATAAAATAACACATTTTAAAATTCATTAAACGTCTTAAATTTGTGACAACTGTACAATATACTCCCCCCACCGGATCTCTGAAGCATCAGATGATACAAGGTTAACATGAAATCAATTACAAACGTCTGAAAAAAAAAACATCTTTTTTTCAATCCAGTTTATGAGGTTGTATTTCTTTCAATAGTTTGGAAATAAATTGTTTTGTGTCACTTCGTTTAAAATTGAATAATTAACAGGATGTTTTAAACTGGCATTAAACAATAATTACAGATATTAAGTACATGTCAATTTTATTTGTATATTCCAATAAATCAATTTGTTTATATTTAACAAGGGAGAAGATGTTATTTTCACACCATGTGGTCGTATTATGCCTCTGTTTTTAATAACCACCAATTGCTACTTCTTACGGAGGTGTTATCATACGAGTATACTTCCATACACAGACACTTCGGGGTATTCGACTAATTGACGTATAATTTGAACGTATCCTGTTTTTTGTTACCTGACATTTGGTACTGATGGATTAGAGTAATATGTGATTTAAAAGCTGATCATTACATAACTTAAAAATGTCAGCACCTGGAGGTGTTAAACAGCACAGCTTCTTTTAGTACCTTCTTCCTGTCACAAGAAGAAAAATTTAACAGACACAGCTTCTTTTAGTGCCCCTTTCCTGTTGGCCGTAAAATGAAATCTGCAAAACTCCGCGACTGTTTGGTTAACTTTTAAGGAAATGGATAAAATTTTTCCTTGCAAATTTTAAACATTAAGCGTGTGTTAGTATCATTCTTACAATTTTTAGGTGATAATGGCAAAATATATAAATATTAAAATGTCACATTTAGGGATGAAGCATTATTTATCAATTTTATACACTTGAGCCATATTTTTTTTTTAATAAAAGGTGTAACAATTATTAAGCTCCATTAGACAGTGTAAATACGAATGCTTATATAACAATTAATGATAAAAGACTCATTAAGAACCGAAAGAGATAAATTTTGATTGTTACAATTAATATATGTGTTATTGTAGTTAATTCCGTGATTGGTCTCAAAGGGGATTAGACACTTGTTTCGATGAAACCATTAAGCACTCCAATTGAAGTATAATCAAATTGTTACACAAACTAAAATGTTAAAGTATGCTGTTTGTTTAACGTTAATGATTTCAAACAATTAAACAAAGACTTGTGGTCACAGAACTGTCCCAGAAGAGGAGACACCATTTTCGTAAGAAAATAATTATTGTCCACGATTAGACAAATATCGGTAAATTACTGGCGCCACCTGATTTCAACCTTAAGTACAACCTTTTTTGGGCGTATATTTAGACCAGCGGGCCAAAATGTGAATGCAAACACCTTGGACCAACCAAAATTTCAAAATACCTTCTTCACACAATTACGTCAATACAAATAGCAAAATCATGAAACGATTCGACGAAAAGTAGACCAAGATATGAAATGTCCTTTTCTCACATCAGCAAAATGAACAATACACTTTGAAGACCTTTTGGAGACTATTTTTCCTTTCCATATTTAATACCTATATATCCATTTTTACATGGATTACAAAAAAGTTATGTCGAAGAAAGTATCGTAGGATTCAGACTAAAGTTTGTTAAGAATGCAAAGCAAACTGACACACAACAACGAAACCATACCCGTTTACGTGAGTTGAGTCGAACACCCTTGAAAACAAAAAAGCACTATTAAACTCGATTTTGTGATTAAACAGTGGTTATTAAAGTCATCATTTTGTTTGCACAGTGACCATTAAACCCTACTTACTTTTCTCAAGATATATATTAAAAAATAGTGTACAAATTAATTCCTTCAATTTCAAATATAGTGTCCGGCAATTGTCAGATTGCATGACTTTACATCAAATACTCCAGAGCTTCTGGGGGCTTTTAGAGGCCACAGACCCAGTCACATTCTTGTGTCGATGTAACCACCCCCTCCCCCCCAACCCTTTTCATCATCCTGCCCACGGGTCTGGAAACTACAACAAAAGGACTTCGTAACTACTACAGTTTGTACATATATTATATCTTTGTGTTAGGTAGATGGAGGACTTGGAGGTAAATAAAGTGATAAGGTTTTTTACATTAAACTTAGTGTAGCGTAAAATCTCATTTCAGTTAAAGCTAATTAAATATACAAGCCACGCGACCTGCCCGCGCTTTAATCACGTGTGATCTGTCAAGTAACAGATGGGAGAAAAATGTATGGATGCGTTCTGGACCCCTCCACACACCTGCTTATTCAAACAGAAAATGTCACTTTATTAGAAGTTTCGACCATTAAACAGTTTATGTATTGTAACAACTCGACACACCAAAATTTTTTTAATTAAACGAGTCACAGTTGATAAAAAATTATTAAAGCGGTGTTTCCGGAGTTCCAGGAACACAAAACAATCACCATGCGAGTTTACACACGGGGTGGGGTGGTACTTTGACTGCTAAGGGATGTCGACATCTTTGGCAATCTGAAGATTGGCCTCTTCCTAGAATTGGTATAAGTTTAAAACTAGATTACGTGTATGAATGTTGTAGATAATAAATTTCATGTCATGTCTGACTTTAATGATCGCAACCTTACTGGTTAACTTTTGCAACAGGGTTACAGCTATCACAAGCTTCCTAAGGCTTTTACAAAATTTTATAACCGTTACAAATATTTGATACAAAATACGACTGTAAATGTAGAATTTTGATACGACAAGGGATATCACATCTTACATTATATGTAAACATTACATACATAAAGCATATAAATTGAAAAGTGATCCATTGCGTCTCACGTATCCACAAAGGGTTTAATTGAGACGAAACTGGTTTTTGATACATATATAAATAAACTCATCGCCTCCTTACTCATTTATTAACTAATTTGGCATTGCATCCATCTTGTCTTTCTTCACGTTTATTTACAACACTGTATTAAATCGTCAGACCTACTGTGTTCGTTGGCATCCCGTGATAAGTGACTTGATGTTTTATCATCAGGAATGTCACACTGAGCTTGTTTTCAGTATATCTGCAAGCATTCATTGGAGATAATCTTCTTTTTGCATGTATTTTTTATGAGTATATATTTATTGTAATTCAGGTACTTTCCAGTCGGATTAGGTGATTTTTTTCTTTGGTCATTCGTTATTTGAGGGTTGGGTACAAGTTTAACCCATCGCATGTCTCATGTGTCTGTCGCAAGTTATTGCACATTTCATGAACTGAGTCTCTCACTTTTAACCAATATTCGAAAAATTCCTTGAAGGAATCTTTACAAATCCTAGGAAATAAAATATAAAAAAGATTCCGGTAACTTTTGTATATTTCGGACTTTTTATACATGTTCTTAGTTTTTCCCCACTCTTCTGAAAAATTGGAAAATTTTGTCTTTTTCCATTGTTATAAATTTTGCTCGCAGGATTTGTGAACTTTACAAAATGAAAAAGATTTTGATAGGTTTCATATCTATTGTCATATTTTTTTTATACGAAATTCCAGTAAAAATAAGCTTGGTCGTATCAGAATGTAAAAATTAAGACATTGTCGGAAATTCTAATTTTCTCAAAAATCACCAATTTTTATATGAGCACAGAACAAACGACACCTTGGATATATTAGTTAATGATTTAATCTTTTTCTCAATATCCCCTTTCAGATTTTGTAATAAGAATCTGTGCCTTTTTAATCCCAGTTAGAATTGCCAAAATGTGAGAGACTCAGTTCATGAAACTTACATTAGGAATTATGGTCATAGATTTGTCTTTGTGTTTAATGTTTTGTTACATGCACATTTTGATAGTATATAGGAAAGAGCAGTTTTATTTTACGTATACACGATTGTTTTTATTTTGGACATTTTCTAACTTTTCACAAGGAGTGGTATTCCATCATTGTTGAAAGCCTTTTATACCAAAGTGCATTCTCTGACAATTTTTATCTTGAGATAATTCGTACAGCAACCGTTTGAACAGCATTTTTACAGTGTATACATAGGGTATATAAAGACTTAGGGGATGAGACAGCACTGGCTTGTATTAAAATTAACTTGTTCCGGCTAACCATTTTGAAAAAAGACCATTGTCTGGAGCACGTTATTGTCAACTGTTATCTGTCACAATGGCACTCGAAAACCTAAAAAGAGACGTCTTTTTGGAAATTTCACAAAATCTGCGAAAAAACCATCAAGAAAACGAACAAATGCCCTTAAGTAGACAATGCTTTTCTTGAACTAGCATCCCTTCCCAGCCAGTATCATCAAAACCATGAATACACGGACAGGCATTTTTGGACCGTCCGTAAAAGACTGGGTAATCAAGCAAGTTAAACGCTGCCTGGTGTTTTTGTTATTAACACGCGTCTCATTTGATATTTTTTCAATAATATTACATATATTTAAGTGGTATTGAACTCTTTCTGTTTGAACTGTAGCCTAACATGTAAATACTTATAGACAATATTTAAACATGTCTGTTTATTTGGTAAACAATCAGATCTCAATTTGATAGAGATGTATTGTTTAGCTGTAATTGTGCTAGGCATATAAAATAAGTGTGAAGATTTTTTGACAAACAAAACATTAAGTATAAAATAGTATACAATGATTTGTCACGGATAAAACTTTAAAACGCCCCGACCGAAGCCTTACAACCGATTTTTTCGTTCCAGATCTGACGGAAATTTTGTATAACAGAATGTTTAAAAAATCTATTGCAGTGGCCCTAGGAGTATTACATCATGGGTAAAAACAATACTCTTAGCCATATGTATGGAGATCTCTAAGATTAGCCTAATAAAGTGAAATAAAACCTATATTGTTCTTAACAACATAATGCACTACTATTTTTACGTTGTTTTTAATGATTATATTAAAATTCCACCGTTTTACCTACCTGTCTTACAAATAAGTATTGAATTTATCCAAGGTATAATTAAAGAATGTGTATTGGGTAGATACGACAACAATAGGTAACTGTTGAGCTTTGTGCTCCAGTTCATTCAAACATCAGTATCAATTTTCAGGTCTATCAAAGACGCAGTGTTTCTATATTATAAAATGTTCAAGCCGCTTTAATTGTCACGACGGTGTTTTCGAACTATACGTAAACGTTTTACCATAATTCTTTAACATAGATTTCATTTTATCATGCAATATATTAAAACAGTTTAAAAGCGAATTTACTTGTTAAAGTATTTAAGGGATAGAGACACGACTGTTCCTAACCATATTTTTCAATTTTTTAACAATTTTCGGGAGAAAAGGGTGGGGACTGGGATTTCCATGTGGGTCAAAATATTTTATTGCCTGATATTTTTTTTTCACATATGGATTGTAGTTAATGTAAGAAAAGTTCTTTGGAATATTAATTCATTTCCAATGGCCCGGACCAGAATGTTTTTTTTTTCACTCAAGATTACCTTTTTTGGCAAAAATCATGGACAGAAATCTTTTTTTAAATCCCAGACCCCCATCCCCAATAGAAATTAAAATGGTCCGTGCTCTATATAAAACTATTTGAGCCAGAGATTGAGCTCCTTGTAAGGTAAAAATGCGCAACGTGTATTAATATTTCAAGGGAAGGGCAGTATAGAAATTAGTGAGGTACTGTTTAAAATAAGATCGCTGCAATCCTACAAGAGGCTGAGCTGGTTGAGCACGTTTATTTTCCGCGTATAGCTGCAGACAGACAGGAATGGATTATACGAACGAATGAGCTTCTTGAATAAACGGTTTTTAAATTGATTGAGGATTAAATTATTATTTACTAAAAGGTCAATCTTTTCGTGCCATCTGGGACCTATGGACCAGCGCCTGCAGCCCTCCATATTATAATTGGGCATCGCCACCTGGAAAAAACATTGCCATTAATTCGGAGAGCTCATCACCTAGCCCTGAGAGTAGCTGTTAATTCGGAGAACTCATCACCTAGCCCTGGAAGTAGCTGTTAATTCGGGGAGCTCATCACCTAGCCCTGGAAGTAGCTGTTAATTCGGAGAGCTCATCACCTAGCCCTGGGAGTAGCTGTTAATTAGAAGAGCTCATCATACCTAGCCCTAGAAGTAGCTGTTAATTCGGAGAGCTCATCACTTAGCCCTGGAAGTAGCTGTTAATTCGGGGAGCTCATTACCTAGCCCTTGGAGTAGCTGTTAATTCGGAGAGCTCATCACTTAGTCCTGGAAGTAGGTGTTAATTCGGAGATCTCATTACCTAGCCCTGGAAGTAGCTGTTAATTCGGGGAGCTCATCACCTAGCCCTGGAAGTAGCTGTTTATGTTTAATGTGTCCTTCTCTCCAACGATAAAGACGATGTAGTAAGGTACTTGAATCTAATGCCAAAGTTTTTCAACCAAATCCAATAAATTTTCAAACGGATCAGATTCCCCGAGAAACCCCTCGATGTTTATTGCCGTTAAGCACTGTCGCATGCATGGTCGTCGCAGCACAAACACTTGTCAACATAACAAAAGGATTCATTTGAATTAATAAAAGAAGAATAGCATAAAAAAAGTCATGAAAGTTGATCGAGAGAACTATCAGCAAAAGATAATAGATTCACTATAAATATAAATCATTTTTTGTTGATACCCTACATTTTATATTTATTAATTACATCTATTAGTTCCTAAGTCTCGTGAAGTTTTGAAAGTTCTACAGAAAACATTATTTCACTTTTTCTTTGTGTATATTTTGATAAAGAACAGAAATCTTAACAAGTCTAAAAAATTAACTGGTCACTCGTTCGTAATCTTATGTACCCTTTTCAAATATTTCATTCACTAAGATCGCCACTTAATTTGCATTTCACCCTGAAGGTCTCTGAATTTTAAAGAGACTGTCGTATGCTGTATCAGCACCCCTTTCCTCAATATTAGTTTGTACACGAAAATACCGAAGTCAACCTCTGAATTTTAGATCTAATTAGTTGATTTTTACTGACATTTGGGGTTTATTCAAGAGATCCGTCATTTTTTCTGGAAGAAATTTGTAAATTGTGCTCTGGTGGCATTATAGTCTTGTTCTCTATCTTCCTATTATATAAAGATTTATTCAACATTAATTTAAAATCAAGGGTCAAAATTGACTTAAATGATAAACATCGGTTTTGATTGTTGTTTTCAATTGTGGAATGTTTTTGTTTGAATTTCTTTGTCTTCTTCAGAAAATGAAACATCTGCATTGGTTTGAGAGGCAATTTCTCAAAAAAGAAAGAAACACAATCAATCTTTAAAGTTTAAATAACTATGTTCGGATTAAATGAATATTTACAATAGGTTCCTTTTCACCTGTATGTTAATGTAAAGGTGAATCAAAGAAATAACGACATGATCTTACACACCGTTTACTTAAACGTTAGTCTGACGTCACGGTACAGCTGTCTCCTTCAAACAAACTTATTATAATTTTATAATCGATTGAACTTGTGACTTTTAAGGGAAATAAAAAAAAGGAGCACAAGATATTGTTATAGTTTCATTAGCTATCAAAACTTGGGATGGCGGTATACAGTAGTAATTTTACAATGCCGGTAGGCACGCGCCAAGTACAGGTGATAAGTCCGCCACAAAAATAATAATAACATGTTTTTGACAGGCAGGTGGTTCATTGGGACAATTTACACATACCTTAGTCAGGTAAAGAAGACAGATGGCGTACAACATAGGGAGGATTCAACATATTTCAAAGGTGTATTTATTACATCCAGCATTTTAAGAAAAAATTAGAAATGATACTTCAGTTCTTGAGCCAAAATTAAAATCGTAATTTTTTGACGATTGGCAGAGATTATCAATAACACCGTATTTGTAGTTCAGAAACATTTTTCTCTTATTTATAGTCTGTTAACGAATTTATTATCTGAAAAGGATCGCCACAGAAACGAAATACTAATATTCTAATGACACGCTGACGTATGTCTGAAAACTCTGACAATGCTCAATAATAATTTCGCCTCCTAGTAAAATGACATGAAGACATTACAATTCGCCAATAATAGTGAACCGAATAACGCTGCTCCGTCTATTGAGGAGCACAAATTCCAATACCATATCGTCGTTTAGAGATCGCAATTGACCTCATCTTAAATGCATGTCATGACTACCGCAAACCAGTGACGGTCGACGGAATGTCGACGGTCTTCTGAAGAATAGAATAACACTCCCACTCATCTTACTCTGTTAAAAAAATCAAGTAACGCTTCGTGCAACGAAGATTTCAAGCAACATCCATTTCAATTCCGTGTACTGAAACAACCAAATGTTCTCAGTTTCGTCCGACAATCCGACCGAGTATGTTTTATCCTCCATGTCAACTTTAACTGAGGGGTCTGAATGACTTTCCTAGTCAACTCTGTCAAAGAATACATGCAAGTAAAACTCCACCCCGATTTTGTCCGGAAAACCCAAAGTGACGCTCCATAGGAGGATGACCGGAATAGTTCGGTTTCTCCGCCTACAGGTAAAACCCCTACTAAAGAGACGTCCGTTGGTTGAGCGGTATGAACAAATACTCGGCCACCCGAGAGTAGACGGGGTAGAGAAATTGGATACCTCTTTCATCGACCAGAGGTATAGAACTCCTAAAGGGTCGTTCGTTGGTTGAGCGTAAAGTATTATAATGTCTCAACCAAAGTCATTCGGAGGTGACGTAACACAGTCGGTCCCGTGTTGGAGGAATACCACGCATTTAGCTAGTTGAAGACCCCTTTGCAACAGCTCGTATAAAGTGGTTCTTGTTTGCCAGTTGCTTAGGCTTAATTTACCGCCCCTTCCCACATAGTTAAAATATGGCTTCCTCTGGCTAGAATTTTCCACTGCTATGACCTCAAGCCCAACCCATTTATGATTTATTGTTTAATAACTTGTCCTGAATATGTATGAAATATTTTCCGCTGGACTTAACACGTTAAGCAACGGTCAATGATGCTCCGATTTTTCTAATGCATCCGTTACAGAACACATCTTTAAAAATTAAATGCAACGTATTGACGTGTGTATACCAAATATTTCCACCTAGCCCACTCTTATGCAGCAGTTTAGATAAAACTAGGTAAGCCCAGTCTTAATTAATGTTGTTGCATGATTTTGTTGAAGTTTGATAAATAGTAAACTCCAGAGGGAACGTTAAATTCTTTTTATGTCTTTATTTACTAAGCCAAATTGACATTTCCCTCGAGTTATTCTTTGTAGTGTAGCAATTCAATTAACACTAATGGTTCATTACAAATATGTCATTTTTCTCGGTTTTTTAAATTAAATATATTGTATATATACTATAGAAGTAATCCGTGATTGTGCACAAAGATGTTATGGATCGCCCTTCCTTCATTCCCGTAAGACCCCTGTGGAAATAAATTAAATCGTGCATAGGGGACACATTGTGTAAGTTTGTTATAGAAGTAACGGTGGTCAGACCCTACAAATGTTACAGGGACGACGCAAATGGACGGACATTTTTTTTGCCTTTTCGCTGGTGAAGATATATAGAAGTAACGGTGGTCAGACCCTACAAATGTTACAGGGACGACGCAAATGGACGGACATTTTTTTGCCTTTTCGCTGGCGAAGATAGAAAATTGTTATTTTATAAAGAACAAAAAATTGTCGCAAGGCCATGTGTTGGCCAAGTTAATCATTGTCGAATAAATAAGGTGAATTTTTATATGCTATATGTACGTTTTAAGGAGTAACCTGTCATCAGTAACATAAGAACCAAAAGATAGGAACATAGTAAAAGAAGTACTCGAATCCAACAAATCGAAATAGAAGCCAAATCCGAAGATAGGGACATACTAAGTGCAATAGGGTATGAACACTACACAGTGCAATACTTTTCGTAGCTTTTCAGTATTTTCCGTGCTTTAATTTAAACAAACACACCAAAATTCTTTAATATTGGGCCATATTGGGAAAATCGTCTGTATAATTTGGTTCTTGGCTGTCTCCTGAACAATAATGCCACATCTCCTATTTTTATATTTGATAAATTTTATATCGGACAAATCTGGCAACTAGTCCACCAGCAGAGACTAAGACCAAATGGTTTTAAAATACAAGTTTTACGAATGTTAAAAAATAATGTGAATTTGTATATGGTTATGTACATTTCAAGGAGTTACCTCTCACCAGTAGCATTAGAAACAAAACATAGGGAGTATAAAATCCAAACATAGTAATAAGAGAAGTACTAAAATCAAAACAAATCGAAAAAGAAATCCGACAGTAGGGACATTCCGTATTTGCAACGTATACTGTGTGTGTGTGACCTATAATTTATTGCTGTTTACACTGAACCAAATTCATGAAGGCGTGCTTGAATTAAGGTACTTCAATAGAACAGAACAAATTATGAAAAGCTGAAATAGATCTTACATGTAAACGGACAGCCGTGAAAAGAAAAATGTAGATATACATTTCACTGTAAGGAAGATGTCGAAAAGTTGTCAAATATTGCAAAAATGGGACACACTTAACACTTATAGTATATTATTTAATGGTTTTATTACGTAAAAGACTCAAATATTTAAGCTTGCATAAAAATGCGTTTGAATGCTGTTTCGCAGTTTTTCTCATTATATAACGGAATATATAAGCGCGGATTTATAAACGGATTAACACATCCCATTCTACAAATGTACAAATGAAATAAGTTCCTTAAATTAGGATTAATTTTGAAAAAACCTTGCTTAAAAACAAGTAGTCTGGCCGAGTTGTACATTAAAAGACCAAGCTCAACGTTTAGCCGTTTAAAATCTGGCTGACAATATTTTCTTGTATGATCTACATTAGGAAAACATATTCTGACCGAGACACAAATTCAAGGGGCATCGTCTTTTTATGTCATATTTATTCAACATGGGTAAACGTGTATATTTTGAAATGAAAAATGTAGTTTAAATGTGCCAAAATGACTTTCACCGTAGTTGCGCCAAAAAGACAACCGAACGCACCATGCAGTATACCTGTAAAATACAATGTAAGAATATATCAATATATCATAGGAATTTTACGATTCCCATCCATTGATGTTTGTTTTTATGGACACTATCAAGAAGATACAGGTCACAGGATACCAGCTGTCAGTTCATGCAAAGAAGTTGAAAAAGAAGCATTTTTATTTTGAGAAATACAATCTGCTGATCTCTGGTGAAAGAGCAAGACGGCAATTTCTGAATGCCATTAGCAACAAAAATCAGACATTGGTTGTTTTTAAAAATACACTTGTAGTGCTTTTAATTTAAGAAAATGGTGCTTTTAAGAAAATTGTATACAGTTTCACCTTTTATCGGATCTAAAGTGTAAAAATAACTTGTAAATAAACATTAGGACCCAAGACAGGATAGACATAGAGAAAATGTGTCCATGGGACACGGATGCCTCCGTACCGGCAAACAGGAAGTAGACATACGTCAGACTTGAAAGACGCAGACACGGTACAACCTCCCCTTATAATTCTTCAAACCAAAAATCAAATCAATCCAATATACACAAACCGAGAAATCTTTGAAAAATTTAGCATGGTTTCAATCAATGTCTCGACAACCTGGAAATATACATATGTCGGACAATAAAAGGTTAAACACGGTACAACTTACCCGCACAATGTTTCAGAACAAAAATCAGATCAATCCAATATTTATAAGCCGAGAAAATAGACGAATTACGGAAGGACGAGGGTAAAACTAAATGTCATAAAAAGGACAGTTCTTTTTCATATCATGGTTTCAATTATTTTATATTTCGAGATAGAAAAATTATTTTAAATTTCTTCGATAATTACAATATATGATAATATTAAAATAAATGTCAAATTAACTGTGGTTTGGAGTAAAGGTTTTATTTTTATTTCCTTGGCGAAATTCAACTAAGAAATAATAATAAAAAAAACCAAAGTAGTGCAAATGAGTTGTGGCAGAAAAGAAGACTGCCCAATTCAAGCCAACACGATAATTTATCATATCCAATATCAAAATTTAAAGACAAAGGCACCAGCAAAACATAAACAATTTAAATATAAATATATAGCCACATCGATTCGCTATCAACTGCACATTGCGTGATACCCACGAACTTTAGCAGACGACCATTGGACTTCTTCACAGACAGGCAGACAAGTTAATGAATCCTTAAAACGATTTAATTTCCCAATTTTTGATCAAAAGGTTTGTTAAAATATATAACTAAACTTGATCGATTTTTGGTTACTAGACAGATATAGCACGCTATGGAAATGTATTAGTCTATAGTATTTTCAGCGCTCTGAGATATTGCAACATCAGCTAGGTTTACTGAAAACTCATAATGGATAGATAGTCATTACAACCAAAGTATTTATTTAATTTAAACTATTTTTATAATAGTTCATTAAACACAAAACATGACTATTATAATTGAAAATATGTCACTAACAAATATTTCACCTGTTTGCTGTCTATTATACTAACCATATCATATAACAAAACCGTTGACGTTTAATCAACACTATGATTGTGTAAGCAAATCTTCCTAAAGACAAACGTGTTTCACCAACATTTAGGTAAACGTGACACCAACATCTATACGTGCTAAAAATGTTGAAATGAATTTGGAAAATTTTGGTCATGCTAAATGTACATTTCAAAGAGTAACCTCTCATCAGTAGCTAAGACTCACTTTTGACGTATTACATCATTGAAGTGTAATGCTGGTAATAACCCCACCACAACCAAGTCATTTATTATGTCATTAGTCCATTGAAATTTGGAAGAAGATGGTATTTTCTTTGTTTTTCTGTGTGCTTTTATTAACAAAACAGTCTTGTGTTATGCCTACCTGAAGTAAATTCTGATTGGTTAATTCCCGTCAATGTTTGTCAAAGCATTTTTAGAAAATTAGAATGAGTTTCTATTTTGTCTAATTCGTCAAAGTGCTTCAAAGTTAATGATGCAGGTTAAGCTTAACACAAAAGACTTTGTCAAAGAAAACTTTGACAAAGTTTTGACGAAAAACTGTTTTCGTGTAAACGGTCCTTAACCAGAATTGGTTATAATTTATAAGTATTGATGTCGATAAAATGGTTGATAATAACCTCACATGCAGCAGTGGTATCAACTAGGTGTTGGTAATAACTTAATCAACATTGGTATAACCAGCATTAGTATTGCAACAGCGGATAGCAGTAATCATACCAGCATAGACCGGTAATGACGACATTAACATAATGTTATTCTACATAGCGACTATCAGTATCGTTACCAGCAGCTGTATCGACAAGAAGCTGGTATAATAGCATCAAAAGAACGGCATTGCATGGTCACAGGGGCTGTGAGCAGCCAGCAATGGTGTTCATATTGCAGTTAATAATAACTTTATCAACATTGTTACTGATGAAACAACTTATCATAACCTCACAGACGTAAAAGTTGCGTTCCAATAGTCTTTCTAAAGTTAGCTACAACCAGACTAATCAGGTCATAAAATTGACACTAAAGCTAGTAGAGGTAAAATATAAGTAAGTTTTGGTTACGAGTATAATTTGTTGTATGAGGAAGCAGCTTTTAATGTGTATTTACATGTCCTGAAATACAACAGTTACTATCTTAAACGAGACATTTCCATTGATCCGAAGTTGACACGGTGTGTGGATTTAGTGGTGTATTACTAAAATAACTGCAGTTTTTTACGCCTACTCTTCATTACCGAACAGACTTAATGAAAATTAAAGATCACCTAAAAATGCTACCTGTTATTAATCTCTGTATACCACACATTAACCCGCATATACATATGTCTTTGGAATGATGTGTAGTTTTATGGAGTCGACAAGACACCACCATATTCGTTAACAACATTCACTTTTTGAAAATATTTGTTTTAACTGACGTGGAAAATTCGCCCTGTAACTTATAGTCAAGGAATTCAATTCCCGTAAACACCCGAATTGTATTTCTAAAAAGCTCCATAAATATATATAGACACTATGGCAAAAAGTAATAATAATCAGATAAAAAGTAAAAAATATAATATTAAAAAAGAGTTGTATATACAGCTCAATGTCAATTGGTGTCAGTTTATTGAAATGTTTGGAATAACTTTTACTGGCATGATTTTGATCAAATATTGCTTAGAGAATTTTCCTATTGTAAACTTCCCATATTTATGTGGCAATATTCCTGCTTCCCCTGCGTACGGGGTTTATGTTTCGCAGTTGATTGGATACTCTCGCGCCTGTTCAGGATTTTCTGAAAAGAGCATTGCTGTTGTCGCATAAATTACTACAAAATTCTTACTGTTGTGTTATGAACCATGTCGTCCCTCCTAAAATTTTGTGGTCGCCATCACGATTTGGTTGAACCATAAGGTATCAGTGTATCTAAACTAGTTATGGACCTGTTACCGGTAATACAAATATAAGTTGACCTCTTCTCGGATTGACGTTTACCCGGATTTGAGATTTAGGAATCCACGACGGGTGTTGCGCGCAAGACAGGGAATGCGCATACCCTTCATGAGCACCCGATTCAACTCCTGTTTTGTTCGTGGATTCCAAAATTTTTTTTGTCATTTTTGTTTACGTTTTATCTTTTAGTTTGTTTCAAATTTGTCTTGTCCCTTTGGACTATATGCACTTTTGATTTATAGCACGGGTATTCTTTGGACAGCTTGAATTCTTTTGGACATTAGAATTTGTGTCATTCTTCAAAAATATGAAACTGGAGACTATAAATAACTATATGTATAACTTATTGCAGAATAAACTGTACAATATTAACAATGTGTATTGATATTTTCCGACCTTATAAAACAGTGCATTATTCTGCAGACGATAGAATGTTTGCAGACAACATTTTCGAGAAATAAAGCCCTGAAATTGACTTAATTATACAACATTCTTACTGTTGTGTTATGAACCATGTTTTAAAACGTCAACATAAATCTTTTAGAAATGGGTTTAATGTAATTTTTACTTCCAAAGAACGTTATTATCGATTTTTATATTTTTTAAAAACACTCAGTGTATATCGTTTGCTAAGTTTTTAAAACGCTATATTGATTTGATGTCTGTGAGTTTGCACCATATATGTTTGCCGTGTCCGGGTCTGTGAGTTCGCACCATATGTTTGCCGTTTCCGGGTCATTGCTACCTCTTGCATATGCATATAGTAACCCCGATATTTTCTAGATTGTGTTCAAATGAGGTTACGCCAGATACTTTATAAAAATGTTCAATCACCAATTTTAATTCAAGCAACGGTTTTGATATTCTTTGAACATTTTAAATTCCAGATATTTTTCTGTAATATTCTTTACCTAAACATTCCTTTCACTAATGCTTTGTGTATCCTTAACATTTCAAAGTATATATACATTGTAGCTGAAAGATGCGTGAAAGTTGCTTTAAATTATATATTATACTAAAAGTATTTTAAATAGCTAGCAAAATATATTTAAAACTTAGCCGGAAGGTGTAAAAAAGCATAGCTAGAAACTGTAGATATTCCTTAAACTCTAACGATACATAAAGCATAACTTAAAACGTGGAAATGCATACAGGATACCTGAAACATTTGTAGAATGAGTGCATTATAATATAACTAATGCACGAATTGAGTACGCGTACAAGATGCCTAAGAATGGAATGGAAAGTGCGTAAAATTGTTCCCAAAAGCGTAAACGGAAAAAGCGTACAAAATTTCTGATGTATTGATTGAGAATGAATATACAGAATATCTGAAGCATGGATACAAAATGCATATAGGATATTGAAAGGATGAATGGAAATCTGAAGTATTGAAACGGAAACGGAAAGAAAATGCGTATAGAGGATACCTTCAATAAGCTCGGACATAAAGCATGTATGGAATATTTCAGTCATGGATAGAAGGTGCTTATATAATACACTAAGCATAAAGAAAGCCGCGCAAAATGCCTGAACCATCGATGGAAAGTGTATGAATTAGAAAAGCAGAAAACGTGTAACTGAAAGTCGCTGGCTCCGCGGCGGCAATATCTTATTTATATTTTTCGATTAATTTAAGGGAAAATATAGCGAAAGATGTA
>JAULBM010000027.1:973000-1001195 GCA_032357055.1 Geukensia granosissima | reverse complement strand
TCATCATCATTCATTTATATGCTCTCGTCCTGAATATGCATGAAATACTTGCCACTGGACGTTAAGCAACATTCAATCAATCAATCAACCTTTCAAGGGACATTGACCTCCAAAAAAGTGGGATGTGAAGGATTTTTTATTATGGCCATTAAGTTACACAGTGTCGTCAAAAAAAATGTCGTCGTTGCAATGGAAACTTTGCAGAAGTTGCGAACACTTAGTTTCATGCAAAAAATCAGTCATATTTGTCAAACTGTTCACAAGAGCTATGGCCCGAGACATTTACAAAGGTTTTGCTACAAAATTACGAGTTATCTGCCCTGTTTCAATAACTATTTTGCACATGACATTTTAAACAAAATCTCAAATTTTATATACTTTTTAAGAATAAGAAACTTTTTTCATGATTCTTAGGTAAAATTCAACTTTAAAAAGTGATGATAAAACGTCCATAAAACAAAACCTGTGTGGATCGCAACGCTGCGTCCAAATGTTTATAATTATTCTAGTTATGAACTTGGTCATTCCCCTTGGCTACATTTAATATAGTTATTTGATCAACATGTGCATGTCTTCTACTACAATACTTGAAACTCTGCCAGATTTCTTATGTATGTATGCTGATTACATAACCATGAAGATCTATATAAATATAAAATGTTTGGATACTTCAATTTGCTTAAAAGCATCAAAACCTAAAATTTAGTTGGGGCAAAACCGGGAAGAAAGCCAAATAGATTCAAAATCAATTATTAAAAACGAAATCTGTTTCATATATATATATATATGTGCAGTGATCTTATCTTAAGAAACCCATTCTCCAGAAACAACAAATTCTTACGGAATTGATCATAAAGTATAGTAAAATATACATTTTTATAACTTGTGTCTTTCACGTATTCAGGTATTCATGAATATTATATTATGATAAAACAATGTTTATAACATGTAAAGATAGCAGATATTTGTTCGTTTTTCAATGGCGATTATGTAAAAACCTGCTTTTGTGGCCATCTCGAAAAATTCTGCCCTCCATTGATCAGTGGTCCCACAATTTAAGTTGATGGATTGATGTGTGATACGGGGGGGGGGGGGGGGGGTTAATCGGTTGTTCTCATCTTTCTTCACGCTCCACCCTCGCAAAATTTGGACCTATTCGGTAATTTCCTGAAGATGCATATATATTTGGAAAAGTACCTAGCAACTCTACAGAAAAGGGATCTGAAAGTTGACTGCAAACTTATTAAAATTAGAACAATATCAATATTGGTAAGTTTTCTGGAAGTCTCTCAGACCTGTTATCATTTGGAAAAGTAGTAAGCAACCATACATAAATAGTCAGAAGATAAATTGCAATCGCATGGAATTTTAAGATTAAAGAATATGGCAGCTTCAAGTTTCCAGAATCTCAGGCCGGTTATTTTAAAAAAAAAGTATAACCATACACTAACAGAATCAGTTTCAACCATATAAATGTCAATTCAAACCATTAGTGATTGATTGATATATTGTAGCCTAACGGCCAGAGGGAAATATTTCATGCATATTCAGGATGGTAACAAGTTTACAAACAATAAATCAATATGTAGACTGCGAGCAAGGGACCGGTAAGGAGGGGAATTTAGACTGCCACTGGAAAAATTGCGGGTTAGATAGGGGCGGTTAATTTAGCCTTGTAACTGGCCGCCTACTGAGCACTCAAAATGAGCCGTTACAACGGGTCTTTAGCATGCTAAGGACGTGGCGTTTTCTAAACAGGGGGGGGGGGCTCATTATCGTCTCCCTCCTGACGGATTGTGAATTTGTACATCCCCCACAACCAGGGACGTCCCTTTTAGAGCACTAGTGCCTCCAGGACGGAGTAACCTAGTGTCTATTCTTTCCCATGCACATCCTTTGCGAAGGGGAGTTCGAGTATTTATATATCCCACTGGAACTAACGGACGTCCCTTTAGCAGGGGTTCTACCTGCAGGCGGAGAAACCGAACGGCCTATTTTTATACCCCGTCCACCCTCGTGGGTTCGAACCATTAGTAAATTTTCCAGAAATCTCTCAGACCTGTAATCTTTTGGAATAAAAAATACTTGGCAACCATAAAATCCAAATGATCCGTTGACAACTTATGCAGTGTAAAAATGTTTAAAGAATGTGGCAATTTACACGTTGGTAAAAATTTCTTGGAAGGCAATGATCAGTTTTTGTCTTGCCTGCGACGAAAGCCGCTGAAGGCGAGACATAGTAGTCACAATTCCGTCGCCTTCGTCGTCCACACCTATTTTAACCTCTCTTAAGTGTTTTACTTACAGTTTTTAATTTTGAATGTTTGTTAACCTAGAGGTTTTAATATTCGTCTTTTTCAGAAGCTTCTTGTTAAATAATATACAGTTAGAATAGGTTTTGAAATAATTTGGTTTACTTCTGTAACCTACGGTTCAAGTAATTGATTTTTTAGCTTTGTCTAATCTTCTTTGGCTTTCTTTAAACTTGCTTAGAAGTTCTTTAAAGGTAGAAATGTTTCATCCGTGGTGGAAGTTTGAAAAATTAATTATCTTTCCCCCCATATTTTGACAAATTACTGGACTAACTTTTTATGAAACTTTATTATCTTATTATACTTATATATTGTTCATATAAAAAGTAAAAAAATCCTGGTTTTTGACAGTTTTTTTAAAGAATTAGAAAATATGCCAGAAAGACACAATCCATGCACATCTTTTCTGGGTTGTGCACTACAAAAACTGAAGATGTGGCATGATTGTTCATTAAAAGCCATCCACCAAACGACAGTCGAAATTAAACTTCTTCTTGACCCATTACGGTCTTCAATAATGATCCGCAGTCAATACAGTAACGGAAGCTCTAAAAGGCGCCCCCCCCCCCCCCATGTACGAAATGTGAAACTATTCATAAAACACGACAATCAACATTATCTTTTGAAAAAATGGTGAACAAATAACATTAAATGACTATTTTACAACGACAACCACTTGACTACAGGTTCCTGGCTTGGGACAAGCAAATCAAGTATGTGGCGGGGTTTAATCAGTATGTGAGCGCTCAACCCCCCTCCTAACCTGGGACAGTGCTGTGACCTTATAACATTATTAAACACAATAAAAATAAGTTGAATGGATTTAACACTTCAGATCGATACTGAAACCCAACAACAAATACAATTAAAAGTAATAAATGATACAACAAAAGTATATATCGACCTCGAAAGAGTACTCTCAGTTACTGCCTGCTATTTAAAAACCCAAAATCAACAGACCAGGAGACCAGGTTTTTTTTACATTAAAGAAATCATGTTATGGCCTTTGTCATAACATCATTTGACTATAATTATTCTTTCCAGTGTCAACTTTATTGTAAACTATTTTTTGGATGAAACGGTTCATTTAATTAAGAAGCTGTATATAAATCTCTTTAATAACAGCATATATATACTGGCTTGTTTTGGTTGTTATTACTATATTTTTCTGAGTTGTACCTCTACGTGTCGGACTGCTGATTCTAGCCATCGTCTGTATTTTTATTTTGTTTTCCACTTGTACTACCCGTAGTATTATTACACTATCATGCTAGTCGGAATAGCGGATCGGGACTAATTTTTCAAATTTTAAACAGACTTTTCAATAGATCCTTATAACAATTCATCAATTGAAATCCCGGTTCGGACTTATAGTTTAAGAGCAGATTTTAAAGGTTTTGACCAGCGGAAGAAAAAATTCCTGCCATAGTCATGTTAGCTGACGACTCGGACGATATCGATCAAGTTTTACAGAGAAATGTGCTCCATGTAAAGACTGTTTGGCTACTTAAATGAAATGTTAACTCATGCCAGCCAGATAGTTCTTAAAAACCATTGCAGTTCTGGGAAACAACCTTCCACGGGTGTGAGGAATTCCACTTCGACGCAAAACTACGAAAAGACGTAGGACGAAAGCTGTTAATTCCCTGTCTTCAATACAAGTTAGTGCATGTATAAGAACATATTCCCTTTGTTTACTTTTCATTTTTATTTCGATAGAACCACAGATGAATGATTCATGCACATCAGCTAATCATAAATGAAATGTACAAAGACCTCGCCATACATAAGAAATATATAAATCAGTATATTAATTAGCATAAAACAATAATACAACAATAAATATCACTATTAGAAATGTAACGAATTGGGAATGTACCTGAACAAATGTGATTGATTTAAAAATATATAGTAGATTCAGTCATGGAGACAGGGTCGCGTTAATGTTGCCTTTCCTATTAATTGTCTACAAAGAGGGAGCGAAAGAAAACCGAAGGGTCAGACAAAAGTAGACAGACATGGCAATCTAGAGAACAAAATAATACGGAACATGCAATATATACATATAAAACTTAAAACACAAAACTATGAACAAGGCGGGCACCACCAAAAACCGGGGCTAAACTCAGGTGGTCCAGAAAGAGATATATAAGCAGTTTCTGTCTCTTAAAAGACACAAGCCGCATTGTCCATATTCCAATCAGGTATTTGTCATTTCATTCTGGGTAAAGGGGAAGACGGGGAAGGTTTCATGGGATCACAAAAACCAGGCGGAGAAAGCGAACAGTCTGTTTTTTATTATTTCGCAAATTCACATACAATGGTCCGTCTTCATCTGTGAAACGGATATTCCATACCGC
Source organism: Geukensia granosissima (assembly GCA_032357055.1). Classification (NCBI taxonomy): domain Eukaryota; kingdom Metazoa; phylum Mollusca; class Bivalvia; order Mytilida; family Mytilidae; genus Geukensia; species Geukensia granosissima. The sequence continues at coordinate 996,523 of JAULBM010000027.1, read as the reverse complement.
AGGCAAAACCATTAACATAAACGCATAAATATTTTTTTCAATACGATTCACATTCACAATCAACAGAGATTATAATCCGCACTCATTTATGGTCCTTATTCACTGTGCGACCAATTCCAAAATAGTAATAACAATGCTGAGCAAATTCTAGCTCCTAAGAGTCCAAGGTTAACAATAAATCATTGAGAAAGTATTGCTGTTGACTGTCCAGGCCGGGCGCACGCCTTGTGGTTTAATAAAATACAATCCTAAATTTTCACCTGTATACATGAGATTAAACGTTCTTGTCATGTTTTTTCAAATATTTTCAAGTTGTAATTGTCAATTAAATTGAATCAAATACTTTCTTTTTGCATGTAGTCATACAAGTGCAGGAAGTTTTATTACAAGATTAATGGAGACGTTAACAAGAAGACACAGAAAGGTAATTCGCAATTTATATCATTAATGTAAATATAACATATTCACCATTCCAGAGACAGATTCACTCTTTACGGGAAAGATCTCTTTTGTTGTCGTTAAGAAACCTATAGTCAGATATCAAGCCAGTTCAACATTCTGAATAATATCCGTTAACTAGATGTATGTAGTGTGTTAAATTCGGAAACCCTTGATATTTTTATGGAAGACCATCAGATTGCTGTAAAGAATAGAGTTAAAACATGATTTATATAGCCTATTTTCACATGCAATAAAATATTGATTTTACCTATTAGAAAGTCCAAACAAATATACACACATTCTGTAGTATTTGAAAATCGATATACCTACCCCTCATTTGATTTGTAGTTTAAAAAATTATTCATGGGGACGTGAGGAAAAAAAATTAATGCGGGGTTCCCGTTTAGTTAAACACTAATGTCAACCCATCTCTAGATGTTACACTGAAGACCAAGCATTATGTTCATTAGTTTTATATATTACTTTGGCACATATTTTGTACGATTAATTTAAAAATACATGAGATTTTGCACAATATTGTTTATTTCCCCCCCCCAAAATATATATTGCTGTAAACTGTCCCGTAAAAGGTACATCAGTGTAATAAAAAACGTATCATATTGGCAATATACTATTTCAAGAGACATATAATACATAATTGAATTATATGTCTCTGACTATTTCCGTTGTGCAGTCAAATATGATATCTTAATATATCACGGGAGTGGGACAGGGACGTATAGTTAATTTATGTAAAATTTTGATAGCGAATTGAAAATAGTATCGGAAAAAAAGCCTGAGGTGCAAGCAGATGAAAAATATACCAGCCTATATACCATGGCATAAACGAGAACGTACATGAAAAAGCCATTGAATTCCATTAAGATATTGCCAGTACATGAGTAAATATTTTAATATGCCAAATTATAACAGATAATTTGCAATACGATATCAGTGATAGACTCGGTATGGCATCACAAGCTTGTTAACAGTAAGTCTGACGGCATTTGTCGGCCAAATGTTGCTCCTAATAAAAAGAAAGAATATGCTCTTCAGATGGTATTATGGATTATGGCTGCACTATTAATCTATTCTGATATCTTAACTTTTCATCACAAGATTTTGAAGACAGATTGGGCGAGATTTTATGCCAAACATGCTTGAAATCAGCTATTTCCTTGAAAATCACATGTAGTTCGAAAAAAAATTGAGTTAAATTTGGTACTTTGAAGCAAACAAAGTTTTTCCATTTTAAAAAGAAAAAAACGCATTTTGAAATTTTTCGACATCTTTGTTTTTAAAGACAAAAGACATTCTTATAGTGGCCCTACCCGTTTATTCCAAAATAATGGCTACGACCGAAAAAACTATTTTTTTCATTTTATATTTAGTAAAGCATCTAATTCAAGTTACAAATTATAAGCATATTTTTCTAGTTAACAATATCTACTGTTAGTATAATTAGTATTACTTCTTGGTGACAATCAAGAGATACTGCCACATAAATTTGTATAATATAAAACAAATTATAACATATAAATGAATAAAATATATATAAATGCCAAATATATACCAATGTGCCCTAAATGAGATATGCCCTACGAGCAGTCAAAAACCAAAAAACTCCATGTGATAATTTCATATACATATGAATATTGATTTGTGCGTCTACTTCGGGTTTATTTTCGATTTTCGAATAAGGGATATTTATGGGGGCTGTATGGCTGTTTTAATCTCAGGGGCTGTTAAAGAAATATGTCTCTGTATGATGTGTTAAAGGAAAAAGGAAAAGGGATTTTACATAAAAATCCCTTTTGTTCCTAATAAATCTAAAACGTGTATAACCATGGACCACTCGATCTAATCTTTTTCTGTATTAATATAAGTCAGTAGGTCATACTCAATTTACGACAGTATTTTTATTCGTGTTTAATTTTTAAATCGTCCCATGGTTCTGATTCTTTAATGGTAGTGGCGCTTACCGAAATCTTAAAGATATAACCCGAACATTCTCAAAGTATTGACGAATCCTTAGATGATTATAATATTAATTCTTGGTTGTCTTATGCTAAAAATGTAATAATAGGAGCTTACTTGGATATTAATGATATAAGTAAATGGAAAACTTATAATAATACTAAAAATACTTTATAAACATCTGTTATTCGGTATTATAAAGATATTATAGGTAAACACATTTTCATCAATCTGAAAACATTTTTTTTCTTACACACCTTAACATAAGGATACAAGAAAACATTTTAACTAAATTTTGAGTTAGTGATCATGACCTTTTAATAGAGATGATGGGATTTCTAAATTTTTAAAGAACAATGATTGTGTAACTACCGCACTATAATAGAAGATGAAGTTCATTTCTTTTTTAACCGAAAAAAAATGAAAAGACCAGAGAAGAATACATTGAAAATTCCTTGCAAACAGTTAACAAATGTTTATTATCTTTTAAAAACCCATCTACAAATGAAGATATCAATTAACTTTGTGGCAGTCATTTAAAATGAGGAAGGGAAACTATTAACTGTTTTAATATCTGCATAATATCAAAAAACATCTTGCTTATATTTTCTTGACTTGTATTGTGAGGACCCGAATGGGAACTTTGTGTACAACAAAAGTTTGATTTGATTTGAGTTTAATATTACTTTTAGATGTAGTTTTGGAATTCTTAGTGTTTTTTTTTTTTTTGGTAGCTATCAAAATATTCAAATATTTAATATTAAATATTTTAGGGCTTCGTAATTGCCGCAAGTCACCTTTAAAACACAAACTATTTAATTTTGTCAGAAACATATTGATAATACAATATTTTTCATTTTAAAAATATATTTCCCTGATTTTTGCTATATATTATCCATCGGGGTATATTTTCTAATTTGGCTCAATGTAATCCGACATGTTATAATAGAAATGGGTGGATTAGTAGAAATATCAAGATTCACCCTATTTTGAAAATGAATGATCCATAGACCCAGCACCTAAATATGGTCAGATAATAATACTTCTAATGTCCACATAACTATCGCTACTTGAGAATTATCTGATAATTAAACAATTTAATGACGCGTAATCCCGTAACACATATCTTGCTGCGCACATATGGCTCTATTAGTACTAAGATTAGTTAACATTATCTATGATTTGATAAAAAATAATAAATACAATTAATTAAATTTCTTTCGTTTTACTCATTTGTTATTTTCACATTATAATAAATAATATTTTACGTTTAAAGAAGTTGTCAGAAAAATGAAACATCAATGTATAAAAGATAAAACGGAAAGTAAATGAAGCTTTCACATCGGTAACCATGGTATTTTTATAGTTCTCGTTTTACATATATCTTCAGTTATTCTAAATAACCTGTTTGAGTTTAGCTCATTTTTAAAGAAGGGCAGGATAAACTTAAAATACTTATGTTTCCAATGTATAGTAGAACATGAAGTATAAATTAAAACAGAACAGAAGTCAGCGGGGTCATGAATATCGCAATCAACAATCAAACAAAAAATTGGCTTATGATAATTAAGATAATAATCCTTCGTAATCATCCTGCACACCCCTACGAAGAAGTCTGTATTGTCTTGCGCGACGTCTGCGTTCTCCAAAGATGGTTGTAATCTTATCGCTTCGCTTGAACAGACGAACCACATGGGGGATTCCGATCGTCAATAACACACCCTCCGATAGGCCGATTTGGCACATTCCGTCAGAATCTCTTTCTCAAATTAGTTGGCATCAACCTTGACTGTTTACTTCGGCATAGCATCTTTCGACTCGAGTGGGGCGCGAGGTCTAGAAAAGCAGGAGTCAGTCAGTCAATACAGCTCTCGTCTGCAGATTAGTCAAGCCATTCCCTTCGCTTTTTTATTCCTTTTGTTTTGTGTTTAGTAACTTCAAGAAAACTATCAACATGGATGCTATCAAGAAGAAGATGGTTGCCATGAAAATGGAAAAGGAAAATGCTCTCGATAGAGCAGAACAATTGGAACAAAAATTGAGGGAAGTGGAAGAAGCGAAGGCTAAGGTAAAATATTTTCAGTTTATTTTGTATTGTGAAAGTTCAGTAACAAGTTTTGTCAAAAATCGTGGAATGTAAACGATCAATATGCGGAAAGTAAAAGCTTGAAAATACGAACATTTTAAATGCACCAGAAATCGCGTTTCAAATGGATACAGTTTTTAACGACGGCTATGTCATGTATTTCATAAAACATGGATTTTTAGGTGCTTAGTTGGATAGTTTTTGAGTAATTTTGTGATAATATACAAGAATATGAGTTCTGATGAAGAGGCTCTGTATTAATTTGGAGTGTATTGCCGTAAAAATCATTATACTAAAAATTACACAAGGGATATTGCAAGATATCGGTTAATTTATGAAATGCTGATTTTTCGTTTTTCTAAGGAATTTGTGCCATGTATGTAACTGCTGCCTGGAACGCCATCTTGAAATCCGACACCACTATGCTACAAAAATAGAAACTTGTAGGACGTAAAATACGTGCACCCGAATACCTCTTTTCTTACACACATATAAGGAGACAAATTTATTTTGAACCTTCTTTTTGTAAAATTTAAATTGAATTTTTTCCATAATTGCATGAGCTTGTTTGTTTTATGTTGTATGAGCTCGTGAATTATGTAGCATCAGTTTGTAATTTTGGTCTGCAGTTCTATGATTGAACATCTAAAACGCTTATGTATAGAAATCTTAACATATGCACAGTGCTATAGCTACCAAGGACGGATTAAGGTATGGGGCAAGACGGTAACGTAAATATTGTTTCTCAACAATTTTTTGGATTTTCATTTTTTGCATTGGTGGGGGAGTGGGCGCTAGTCTGGTCCATCCCGTTAAATTAGCGCCTGTCTGACTACCTGTATATTTTGTTTACGTACAAAAAAGAGGAAGGTATGACAATGATGTTAATTCCAAGAAAAATTTTATTTATTTTTTAACTTAAAAAAATGCACAGCTTAAACTCTCTTGTCTTTGGATTAAGAGTAATTTTGTTGTGTTTTTTTCCTGCAAACGATTGCAGACGACGTGTGAATTATTAAATTTCAAAATGGTATCGTATCTGTTTCAGATTGAGGACGACTATAATTCCTTGGTGAAGAAAAATATACAAACAGAAAACGATTTTGACAATGCCAACACACAGTTACAAGATGTTCAAGCTAAATACGAGAAAGCAGAAAAACAAATTCAAGAGGTAGGTTTCCCTGTGTGCTGGGTGTGATTTTACAAGATAATGAAATTTCTGATATGATTTTTATTTTTAAAACAAAAATGAAAAATATTAAATGGATAATTATGTTTTGTAAAGATATATGTGGTGTAAAGTAATGAAAAATCATGTCAGAATGTCTTTTTGCTTTAAGCGCATGGCTTGATCATTCCATTAATAAAGTTACGAATGACTTTTAACATCATGCTTTCTTCTCTCGCCTTTAATTACTTTCCTTCTTACACACGCGTGTAAACATGTAGTAAATGTGTATTGCTCTGGTAACAAATTACCAATTCATAATGTACTGTTATGTGACGTCATCAATACCTGATATGGAAATGCAGTGTGGAGGAATGCAGCTGTAGTCATAGGATAACTACGTATTGGCTGTGCTATCAATTAACCAGCACCCTTTTTCAACTTTGATTTGTTTACGTTCTTATTCAAATTAATTACATGAAAATGTTCAGTAGCTTTAAATAAAATCAATAACAATTAAAACTTGAAATTTTGACAAGTGCAAATTTGAATTTAGGATTATCATATTGACGAAGATGAGCCTTTGGATATAACAATGAATGATCAATTTCAATCAGAAAAGGATTTAACGGATCCGGTAGAACTATCCCAGGACTCTACCCATTCGTATCAGTTGTCCCAAGATTCGGTACAATCTAATCAATCACTGGATTTAACCTCAGAACTTCTTGAAGGTGAAAATGTGACAGAAGGCGAGAAAAAAGTTCGTAAGAAAAAATCCGTGACTAAAAAAGTTAAAAAGAAAAAGAGTGAAAAATTGGAAGATGGCACAGAAGAAGGTTTGGACAAACCCAAAAAGAAAAAGAAAAAGACAAAAATTTCTAAACGACCTGAACCCGAAGGAGGGAATGCATCACCAGCCATTATAAATCCTATGAGCGAATTTGATCGTGTTATTTATAGCAATGAACCCCTATTTTCGGATTTAGATATGTCGGACAATGAAACTCCAGATGCCCCGGAACGCCCTGCACGGACACCCAGACCGGGAGGAATAATGATTCCCTGTTTACAGTTGGGAATGCATTCAAATACAATGATCAAGTTTGCCATTATCGGAAGTGAAATACAAAATTTAATGCGAGTTTCTTTAATTCGGGTATGATGTTCTGAATAAAACTGTTAGCATGAATTTGCATGGTTTTCATTAAAAGCATTAGATAAATGGTTAGATTTGATTTTCGTTAAAGGATTTAACTCTATTGGACATCGAAATCAAATTAATTACATACACATGTGCAGTTAGACATGTAATTATGGGTTAAACCGAATATGTAGTTTACAATTGAAATGTCAGACATAATCGGTATAATCGGTGAAAATCAACCTTTTCCCGATATTTCATGTTATCATAGTGCAGGATCATGCATAGTTAGTCTAGACGGATCCCTTTATATGTTGACAGGAATTATTTTTATTGGTCCTTCGAATAGTAAAACCATCGAGAAACCTATGCCTGAACATTCCAAAAAGTTAGAGTCGCGATAATTTTTTTTTTTTTTTTTTGAATTTTGAAATTTTTTGAGATATTTACATTGGCATATCCTGACAGGTATGCATCTGGTCCATATGCATAAATAGGATAGGTGACATAATTTGCTCTGAAGGACGTTAATAACTTTCAACCCCCCCCCCCACCCATTAAGGCATAAAAAGGAAGGGGCGAACGAAATTTCCTTGAAATGGTTTGATTAGTTATCACGACGGATTTTTTGTTCATTTGATCCAAATAATAGAACCGTGTACAAGAAAAACATGGAATTTAAGATAAATGGTCATCTATAGCTAGAATATGTTAGGAGCATACCCGGGACTGAAAAGGAATTAGAAATATTTAAATTCAAATATGTCATTACACAATGCGTAATCAAATAATAATTTACGACAATTACTTAAATATAAAACAACTCCATGTAAATTACAAAGGCTTCCCCCTATACTTTTAGTAAGTAATGTGAAAAGAAATAAATTTTATTATACCCATGTCTTGTAGAAGTTATACCTAATATCCCTGTCATCTTTAAATAATAAACATAACCGTTTAGCATGTTTATCATTTTGAGGTTGAACAATTTTATAAATATAATCATTTTCATTTTAAATTTTATGGTTTTAGAATTTGGAAATATGGCGTATTTGTCCCTGATATTATTATAAAGGACAATACATCAGGAAATGTTTTTCATCCTCAACTTCATCCAGGTAATTTTTACGAAAAATTTCAGTGGCCGGACTATATCTTCCATTTGATATTGCTAGAGAATGTGAAACGATTCTCAATTAAGTTGTGAAGTAAAGATTTAGGAATAGCAAAAGATAAATATGGTTTTAGAAAAAAGTTCATTACATATATGACTATTAAACCTCAATTTTCCTGAATTTGAAATTTTAATTTTAAGTGATTTGTTTTTTTTTTTATATAGAAATCTTCTAATAACTTTTTCAAAGTCTGTGTAGGTAATCTCTAAAGTTGGTATACCAATAACTTTCTCCAACTTGTGTAAAAAATGCCCATGAAAAATTACAATTATTTGAGAAGATACTCTGCGTTACCTTAAAAGCTTATTTTAATAAAATAAACTTTATGGTATTTGTGCTTCTATCAACTTCCATTAACGGAGAATAGTTTATATTTAGTTTATACGACTTAAGATAAACTTGGTATAAACCTAATTCTGTATGCAAATCAAATTTGGAAGTCTTACTGTAAAGAACTAGAGTGTTTTTAAATCTTGTTTTGTTCTTTTTCAAATGCTTGTATATCTACAGAGTCTAAATTGATTAATTTAATAACCATATCTCAGAACCATATGTAGTTATTGGAGAAAGTAAAGAGTTCTAAAGTTGTAAATTTGGCCCGATATATAGCATGTAAATGCAAAATTTTGGAAATTTTAGACTTTATCCTATGAAAAAGAAATGAATTAAACAGAATTTCGTTTCAACCGCCAAATCGAGAGGCTTTCACAACTTTTTTTTATCGTTTTAAATAGTTTACTTGTTCCAAGTCTATCATCACTGAACGTAAAATGCTATGGATTTAAATTTAAAAAAAAAACTTGAAGAATCTGTGAATGGAAAGCGAAAGTAGCGTAACATTACCATATAAGGAATTGATATAATATTTCGTAAGGGGATAAACATTTAAATAAACAGCACAGGTGTACCTTGAGGATAGGTCATGTGACTACAAGTGCGACATTTGAATGTGTATTCCCGTGCGTAAGAATATAATTATTCAAAAAACGTCGATTGAACTCCCTGTTGTATCCTGTTTTAAGAAACTGAAGTTTATCAACTAGTATATATATTATTTTACCAAAACGACAATTTAAAAGAAGGAATTTCATTGAAACATTTTTGGTCTACATTTGTTCGAAGTGGTAAAAATTATTCGAGTGTGATACGGTCTTGAAAGCTCGGTGAATTTCATTTTGGCCGAGACAAACTTAATAATTTTCAAAATGTCGACGAAAGCTGCTGGTGGTGGGGCCTTGAATGCCTTGAAAGAGAAAATGCAACATTTTAGAGACGAGAATGAAAAGTTAAAAGACGAACTGGAAGAAAAAACAGCACAGTTAGAGTTTTCACAACGGACTATTGATGCTGTAGGTGTTGGCTTCATTTCCGCTTTTGTAGTTTGCAAGTTATAATGCTTTTATTTGTGATTAATTTAAAGCACCAAATCGCAGGACAGAATATAAATGTGAGATTCTTTCTTTTGAGGATTATTGTTTGAATTTAGTGTGGAAATATGTATGTTTTTCATGACCGGACAGGTACCGGCTTACTGAAGGTGGTATGGCGGATATAAGGGGAGTTAATCACTTACTAAATTAGGTTTGATAGCGCCTTTTTATGACCATTTTAACTTTTAGTTATAGTAACTAAATAATTTCAATAAATAGATGTTCTCTGTGTGGTTAAATATAAACTATAAACAGTTTTATAATATTTTGGGAACTCCGTATGTAGAAGATTTTGGCAACTTTTATTGACACTTATTCACATGTTGAATATATTAATAGATAAAACTGTACATATAAATATGGCTAGGCAAACTTAATTTTTCAATAATAGTAAAACATCCCACTTGTAACCCCAATTTTTTCTAGCACCTGCAATCAACTTGAGATATCTTTGAAGAAACTGATAAGTTTGTGTACATTGAGATATGACCACATAATATCCATCCCATTAAAACTTTCACTGTTTACTATGTTCATATCTTTATGTACAAGATAAGTTGTGGACACAAAAATTTGACTAAAAGTAACATGATTAACACTTTGTCACAAAAACTTTACAGTGTGATAATTTTGTGACATTGATAATTTTACTGGTACATTTTACAAAGTAAACAATTAAATAGAAATGTTAATTAATAAGTAGAATATGAAAGCTTTAAACAACTTCCTATTAAAAAGTATCAAAAGAGGGCAATCCTTGCTATTAAATGTAAAACCACAGACATCTTCAAAATGCATGAGTGATTTGTAAAATATGTGAACTTCCTGTGTAATTTTTTTCCAGTGGTCCCACCTTTAATTGTTACTTGTTATTTAAAGATACTATATTAGAATGTTTTGATTAAAACAGTTTAAAGTATTTAAGGGATTGTAATGATTTAAGTGTTAAATATAATTAGGACACAGGCAAATTCTTGTCATTCCTTTACATATGAGGACAACCACCTTGATAATCAGTCAACCATGCATGTCTGTTAAAAGTTAAGTGGTCAAGCTCTTTCAACCACAAAATTACATGTAACTTATGCCCATTGGTATTGTATAATGATAAGATCAAGATATAGTCAAAATAAAATATAAGTAAAATAACTATTGGGGCTGCTGATAGTTAAAGTATTTTAGGTGGATTCTGCCAAGAAACTTATTCATATGTACATGTTAAATTAGAAAATTAGTACATTTATCTCTTCTTGAACTTACAATTGAAGTTGAATGTTCACCAACCCCAAAAGATGGGCTTAAATGACTTTTGAAAAATACTTTTTGCAAGCAACAAAAAAATTTCATTATTTTATGCAAACTGAATAGAATATTTTTTCATTCAGCTATACCATCAGTGACCTTGACAATCTTAAGTATCAAAATAAAGAAAAAACAACCACTTATTTATGACCTCTTATGAACATGAGCAATTACCTGGACAAATACTTAACATGGTTATTGATGTCCAGTGAATAGCGTATTTAAAAATGCAAAAACCTTTTTTTCAAAACGGAAATCTAGTGAACTTAAGGCAACTGCTTAACAAGAAATTATAAAAGATGTGGATTGTGTCTTTCTGACATATATTCCATATTCTTTTTTTAAAAAATGGGTTGGAATTAAGTTTTACTCCATACATGTAAATCTGTTAGTATTATTGTTTCTTCACAAGAGTTCATTATTTCTTACATCAGAATTTTTGTTTAAGGTACCCCAGAAGTGACTCATTGTACTTGAAACTGGGCGTTGACATTAAAAACATAAAACTAAAGTGATCATTTGTTTAAGATAAATGTTGATTACACATGCTTTAGTTTTGCATGAAATTCAATATCATGTACCTAGTCAAAGACCATGCATTCATATTTTGTGCAAAACTAAATGTTACTTATTATGAAATCATATAGTTTTTAATCTGAATTTTTTATTGTACTGTGTTCATTAATTGTTGAGGGTAAAGGTCATGCATTCATAATTTGCTATGTGACCAATATACTGTCCAACTTTGTTTGATAATATTTGATGTTTTAAAACAATTTTTGATATATATCTGCCAGGGTCAGAGAAGTCTGTTAAAAATCTTGACAAGTTTACACAGACACGTACCTCATATGATTAATAGTACTATTAAACAATTATAAAGTATGTATTGTAAAGTTAAGTCTAGGGTGTAGGGTTATTTAAATAAAATGGATTAGCTAAATACCAGTTCATTGTTATATGATACATGACCTATATTTATACAATACATGCTTTATATGATATCTCTTTAGTAGAGAGTGATGATTTGATCATTAGGATTTTGATAAAATTCATTTTAATTTCACAACATACAAGTAATGCAAATCTGGAATTTAAATTGATAATATTTATTCAACATGATTTATCATTTTGTGATTTTAGCATGAACAAGAAATCCAAAGTTTAACAAGAAAAATCAGTCTATTAGAAGAAGATATAATGAAAGCAGAAGAACGATTTTCAACTGCATCAGGAAAATTAGAGGAAGCCTCCAAAGCTGCAGATGAGAGTGAAAGGTACAATTACTTACCAATTATTTTTTTTAAGAAGACAAGGATGAACAATTTTTTTTTATTTTTAAGGACCTTTTTCTTCAATTTTCTTTTTGTTGTTGAGACAAAAAATGATAAATGACTGATGTTAAAATTAGTAAATGATTTTCTACATTTCTACTGCTTTCTCATTGTTTATATACTTGCATTATTTATTGACATGCTGTTACCCTGAGTTCTTTATGCTAAATATGTAGATCTGAATTACTGCTGAACTTTACTTTACTTCAGTTTATTAACAACAACTTTGTGGTAAAGTCCAAAATGTCAGCAGCAAATTGTGGCCTCAGCATTTGCATTTTATAGAAATTTTGATGTTAGTAAGGTTCAGTTGTATTCAGGGGTGGTAGGTTGGAAAGGGAAGTTATACTATGCTAGAAGAAATATATAGGGCAAAACCTCCTTATCTGTTTTTACAATCTATTACATTTGTTGAATCAGTGAATCTGACTTTATTTGTTTTCTCTTGTATTTCTTCTAGTGATTATAATTATATTGCACTTCAACTGTTTTAACAAATCTCTATACAATTACTAACATTTTCTGAAACTTTGAAGAAAAAAATTTAGATTTATTTGGTATAATCATTATAACTGTAAACACAGAAATTATTGTGATGTTTTTATCAGCACTGCTTAATAGATTTTCGAAGTTGGACTTCTTCTGTTCACTCAGTCAGCAAAAAATCATCTCTGTTTACTGCAAAAATGAAGTGGGATGTGCATCACAATAATTAATATACTGAAAGCAAGATCAGTAATGTATGCAATTTTAAAAACTCTTATTAAATCTCACATTAATGCAAAAGGATCAATAATTTCTGAATTTACAGTCTAGTATTAAATCCTACACTGTGTCATATCATTGTACAATTTAAAATTGATTTGGATATTTTTATTTTGAACATTATTTCTTCAAAATCTGAGGTTTGCCATAGCTAAATCGATTTTTTTTTAAATCATTTGAATATTACACATCTACATGTATATATTATATAAATTTTACAATGAAATGATTATAAGAGCAATTATCTACATGTACATTTGCAAATTTATTAAGTGGAAGTTTCTGAAATTGATAGCATTCTGCATGTACAGGTACTGAACAGATCTAATCAGAAAGTTTGTTAATGAAATTACAGGTTTGGTGAGGAAATAAAAAGTGAACATTCCAATAATAATGTTAATGTATGAATGAATTTAATTTCCCTTGGGGTCTGATGTGTCACAATTGTTGTATGCCTTATAGGCTAATGATATGCAAATATAATGGCACATAACAATTTGTACATCTATATTAAGAAAGTATTGTTTGATGATAAAAGTGAATTTTTACAAGTTTCTGTTGAAGTTTACATGTATTATGAATGCAAGTACCACACATACATGTACACATTAGTACATGTATATCTAATCTACATCTAGGATAAAAAGTTCTAAAGATGACACTACATCCTGTATGTACTTATAGTATTTGCCATTATAGAGGGAAATTTTTGCTTACACCATACTTCCTGTTCAAATAAATTTAGTACTAACTGTAGTACAAAATGTATTGAAATGGAGAAAATGTTTGTCCTGTAACAGGACTATTGATTATTTTGGTAAAGGTAAATGAATTTAAAACGGCAGTGAATTTAGCCCAGTTCTGAAATATTAGTCACAAAATCAATCTATCAGATGAATAATTTCTCCATACCATTACCCACTTGGGAAAATATGCAAAAATCTTCACCATAAGGATATATCCTGCCTCTAATGCCATATATGGTTCATGGATATTTATGAGAATGTTTTTTTATATATTTCTTTCCATTATATATACATTTATTAGCAAATATTCCACAAGTTACTCACCTCTATGCACCTAACACTAATTGCTTTTTAAATTTTAGTTCTTATCTTCATTTGTTAAGCGACAGTTTTAGAATAACCAATGCAAGTGAAAAAAGAAATTTTGTAAAAAAAAAATGAAAATATTGGTTATTGAATTTTAGTTTGGAAAAAATTTTGGACTTGATTTAAGTATTGTTTTAGTATTTTTCTTGCTTATTATTTTCAATAAATTACTTGCATGGCATTAGAGGCAGACGCCAGTTGGAATTTCGAACCAATGCTGACGAGGAAAATCTGGAACGATTGGAGCGGGGTTTGCATGAATTTAAACTGACTGCTGAAGAAAATGAGAAGAAATATAATGAGGTAAACACAAATAACTTGCATGCCTCAACTTTATTTTTTTAACAGAGGTCGGCGAGCACTGGAAAACAAAACTTTTCTTGATGATGGCAGAATAGAACAGCTTGAAGCTGCTTTAAAACAAACGGAACTCATTGCAAATGAAGCGGAACGCAAATATGATGAGGTAAAATCTGTGGAAAGTGGTGTAGCTTTGTTGTTGGGGTTTTTTAATTTAATCCTCTAATATCACCTTTAAGCTTTTCCTTTTTTTCAGGTAGCTGTCATCACAAAACATTCAAAGCTTCAACCACGGATGTTTGAGAACAAATGTGTTTGAAGTTTTATCATTTTAGCAATTAATACAACTTTTTTCTTTAGACTGCAGTATTAATATGATGATAACATTGTTCTAACATTGGGGAATCTTTCAATCCACTTGACCCTGTTGGATTGGGGAAACAATGGTGTAAGAATCTTTCTTTTAATCATCTGTCATATTAACAGAGGACGCAAAGTGCTAGAAAGTCGTAGTTTGGCTGATGATGAGAGGATAGATGCTCTTGAAGAACAACTAAAAGAGGCCAAATACATTGCAGAAGACGCTGATCGAAAATATGATGAGGTGACTGAAAGTGCCACAACACTTACTGGCATGCTCTCATCCTATTGCAAGAGAATGATTACTCATTGTTTAGTTAAATGCCCTCTAGTGTAGCTTTATATTAATTCATATACTGTATTCTGCACTCAGAAATAGGAAGGTCTTGGAAAACCTTAACAGTGGTAATGATGAAAGAATAGACCAACTTGAGAAACAATTGACTGAGGCAAAATGGATAGCTGAAGAAGCCGATAAAAAATATGAAGAGGTGAATTGCATGTTCATTTGGGGTGACCTTTCGTTCAAAGAAATATGTCACAAATAGTATTAGCAGTTTTGTTCTCAATGATTTTTTTGTGTTGATTAATCCAGTTTTTGCAATTCCATTATTCCATTAGCTTTAGAAAAAATGGCAAGGAAAATAAATTCTTTTCCCCTTTCACTCAAAAATTACAAAATTTGAGAACAAAAATGAGCAGGTCTTGCTTTCTATTACATTATTTCAACAGAATAAAGAGTAAAAAATGGGAAAAATGTAATTTTTATAAATTTCATATTATTGTGAGCCAATATTTAGCATACAAAGCAAAGATGAATGTAATTGTTTAAGTGTGGATATGACAAAACAAGACACAAGAAAGCAAGACTAAAATGTGACAGTGTTCTATTTTATTATTATTTTTTTGCAATCCCTGCATTCTGCCAGTTTGTTTTTTTAATCCATCATCAATATTTAATGTATTTTAGTAAAATTTGCAACATTTTTGGTTTGTTTATTTTTTTTCTCTTGATTGCATAGTATTAACCACAAAATATTTTTTCTGAAACTAATTCTGAATTGAAGACTTATTTAATGGAGTGAGATATTTGAAAAATCTCTTCAAATTTACTTTTTTCATTTTTCTTTAAAAAAAGAATACCTGGTTCAAATCAAGAATTATTTCCCTTGCAATTTAATCTGAGTTATTTCCCTTGCAATTGAGTCCAGAATTCAGTTTCTTTTCAGATATGAGCATTGACCATGGAGCATGACAGCCTGCAGAAATCATATACAGATATTGCACGTGTAAATTAACTCTGTTCATGCTGTTGTTTCTTTTCTCAAACCATACACTTTGCTGTTTTGTTTTCTTTCTAAACAAAATGTTAAAATTTAGATATATCTTTTTTATTTTTTTACAACCTATCTTTTAGAATCCTGTTTAAATATTTTGAGAAATTCAATACAGCAAAGAGAAGATGTTATTGAAAAAAGAATTTTTGAAATAGTCATGAAATATAAAGGTTAACATAATTCCTTTTTATTGGTGTTGAAAAATACACACACTCTATTTTTTTATTCCTAAGTGTTAAAATTGTACATTTTGATTGATACTCAACCTTTAAGATTGTATATTTCGTGGCAAATGCTTAAGTGTTAATATTTTATATTTCATGAAATTTTCATAATTTTTTAATATAGAGTAAAGTATGAACTGTTAATTATCATTCTGAAGATTGCTCTCATAAAAAGTAAAAATATATCACATTTATAAATTGTGAATTATTCACAAAAACTGTGAACTGTCAGGTAAGACATGTAGTAACTTTAAACATATTTTTAAATGAAATATACATAAAAAGTGTAGAAGTAGCTAAGTTTAAGAATGATCAGTTAACAGTTCAGAAAAATTATAAAGCAGTGTATGTTAGTATGATATAGGTAATTTTTAAAGGTTAAATTGAGGAAAAAAATATTTCACTTAAATTTTTCATTTATTTTGTCTTTAAAATGTAAGATGATAAATTGAATCAATTTTAATTAATATTTTATATTTGACTGATGTTGTGAATAATATACAAGGTTTGTGTGATAGCAAGCATGGTTTTATCAACAATAATTTTGATTGTCCTTTTAGATACAACAAAAATTTCTGTTTCTCTAAAACTAAATGTTACAGAAATTCTAGTTGATGTACAAACTGAAAAAGAAACAATATTGATTTAAGGAAAAGTTGAGATAATAACTAAATAACTACAAAAAATAGGCAGATATAGTTTATCAGAGGCTACAACTTGTCATTTCTACAAGACACATACATAAGAAAGAACTCATTTTATAAGTAGTTTTGACAATATTTTACTAGCAGATACTTTAACCACAGTGTATAAAACCTGAGAATCTCAAGTTTTTCAAAAGTATGTTAATATAAAATCTTTGCAGTTATAAAATTCTACCTTATGTGAAAAAAGACTTGCAAAAACATTCAGTATTGTTTCTTTTTTTAATGATTTGAATCGGGCAATATCAAAACAATATGCAATTTTTTTCTTTTACAAAATGGGGAGAAGTTTTCAAAGTACATTTTTTGTTATTATATAAGCCATATTTCTGATCACTTCAGAAAGTTTTTTGGGAAATCACAAAATGGTCGGCACCAGTTCTTTGCATGCTTTATAAATTTAAATCTGTAAATACATAATTCATTTATTTAATGCATAAAGCATTATTATCTCTAAAAGGCATATTGTTGTTGAAATGCCTTGTTAGTTTTTGTTAATATTTGTGTTATTAAAGAAGGGTTTTCAAAATTATTGTTGAACAACTTTGTCAGGATTTTTTTACTTCCCCCAGATTTTTTATAGCTGGCATGGTTTGACAAAAACTTGCATGAGAAGCAAAGTCTTTTTTTGGCACTTTTTGTAAATAACAACAGCATGTGATATTGGAAAAAAATATTGAACTTGAAATGCTTCATCTTGAGAAAAAAATGACCCTACTCTCTCATACAACAGGCTGCCCGTAAACTTGCTATCACTGAAGTGGACCTCGAGCGTGCAGAGGCACGGTTAGAAGCAGCAGAAGCGTGAGTATTTGGAATGCTTTGGAATGCCTTGTGTGTTACCATATATATATTAACATTTTTAGGCTGCTCGCAAGTTGATAGTAGCTGAGACTGAATTAGAACGAACTGAAGAAAAATATGAACATATGAGAAGGTTGGTGATCGGTACTTAACACACACAGCTTTTAGGAAATTAGCACCAGAGCTTATAATATCTGTCATATTTTTTCAATTGCAAATAGATCAGAATTAAAAAAAATCTTTTTAAGGATGTACTGTTCGTAAATAATGTCACTCTGCAACAGTCATGACAGTGGTTTAATAGTTTAGGTATATGAATGTAAATTATTCTTGTATATTTGTAAGAACATTGATAAGGTACCACACACTGTAAAAATTTGGAATGCTTTTACACCCAACACACTAACACTTTGTTTCAAATTGCTACACCATTGTGTGTTTATAAAAATTTACACATATATTACATAAGATCAGAGGTACTGGCATAGTAATGGATAAAAAACAGATCTACATGTTTTATAAATACAAATAAGACAGTTTCCAATAAGATTGTAATGTTACTGTTGTATAATTTTACAAGGAAGCATGTTATGTTCACATGATTTACAGATTGGCTGTTTTTATATGTTTAAAACAATGAAGCAATTGCATTCTTTTTCTGAAGACATTTCTTTTACTGATCTGTTATAGTACAAGTTAATTTTATCTCTAACCCAATGGCAGTTTTATACCTAGGATAAGTTCTACTTACAACATGAAAATGAAGTAGAGAATAACGATTAAGGAAACTGTACCTTCAAAATCTAGAGGTCTCTACAATGTATGAATCCCACACCTTGTGGTGCACTCCAAATCACTCTAAATATGTGATGAGCACATGTAAAATGACTTGCCAAATACACAAACAACTTTTAAGACAAATTTTCATCAATTTATTGCATGTTTTTATGTCTGCATGGTGTGTTGGAACCCTATGTATGCCTGTTGTGAATTTTTCAGACAAGTAAAAACACTTGAAGAAGAACTTCATATAGCTACTAACAATCTTAGAGGCTTAGAAATAAGCGAAGAAAAGGTAAGCATGTCCATTGTAATAACTGCATCCTATTTGCTCATTTGGACTTGATATTGTCATGTGATTTTGATGAGCTGGTGACTTCATCAGTTTGACCTTATTGATGCTCTCAAGTTCAGATGTGCGACTAACTGTCTATTATATAAATAAATTGATATTTGCATTCGCCGTTCTTGTTATATTGAAATATTAAGTCCTATTTCAAAAGATAATTTTTCTGTTAGCAGCTTGAATAGTATGCATACTTTTATGCAGTTTGGAAATGGGTTTTTAAAATTAGCCAAATGAATTAAATTGAAGTAGTTAAAATTTATCAGCATTGCAAATTTCAATATGTGTATGCTTCAAACAGTCTTTTACACAACACAGCTGGTGCATGTTTAAAAGACTGTTGAATGATTTATGGCTGTCTAGAGAAAGTTGTGTGAGAATTAAAAAATGAATGTTATATGTATGCAGACCATAATTCTGATGCATTTTGCTAAGATTTCATCAGTTTAAAATTCATTATATTGAGAAATGAATTGCATGAGTGTTTTCATCTGTCTTATTTCAAATTCATTATTGAAAAAAGTTTCATTAGCAGCACAATTTCACATTTAAATTTCACACAATCTTCTTTATATACAGCAAGACCTAGCCAGTGTGTTTTTTTACAGCATATGTTCTTATTGGGTTTGTGGCATGAGAGTGTTTTGCATGAAAGAATGATTTTGTTTAAAACATTTGGACATTTTAATTGAACACAAAGAATGATGTTTGTTCAAAAACTTGTGTTCATTTTAACACTGACATGCCTGGTAAACCCATTTTTATTTTCCAGCAAAGTTATTGATCTTGAAGAACAGCTCACAGTTGTTGGGGCAAATATCAAAACCCTTCAGGTCCAAAATGACCAGGTAAGAAAACTGGCTGGGTCCGGCTGTAATTAAGATTCTCATTTTCTTTGCTTTTTCAGGAAAGTCCTTGAACTCGAAGAGGAGTTAAAGGTTGTTGGAAACAATATGAAATCTCTTGAAATTTCTGAGAATGAGGTATAAACCAACACCATTGACATGGTGCATGGTGTTCGCTGCTTGCGGCGCATGAATGTCCCTTGAAAGTCACATGTCTTTGTCATAAGATCCATGTTATGTTCAACATTCGTCATTGTTTTCTGTATTTGTAACCATGGACCTTGAAAGAAAAGAGCAACCTATATTTTTTATTTTTTGAGACAAAAAAACTAAATTCATACCTTAATCATGTACTTTGTGTATTTTTAATTTCATCTTCCAATGGATTGTTTTGACTGTACAAAAAGTTGATATGTGAAGTTTTAACATAGCCCATTAGTTTTAACATACCAGGACCGTTTCTTTTTATTTAAGTATAATATAAAGTTGTATAATAAATTAACAGTTCCAGTTTTATTATTGAGACCATGTACAGACCTATACCGTTTTTGTTGAAATTTTATGTTGGTTACCTTTTATTGAATCTAATATCCACCAGCTTGTGCTGATACCACATAAGTAAGTTCTTGAAATTATGTTCTGAGGGACAAATTTTAAAAAATGGGTTTTACATACTGGGAGGAGTAACTATCAGGTCCATGGAATTCAAACAAAAAAATGTTTAAACAAGACACAATACCATCAAAGCATAATTTCAGGAATATTATCTCCAAACCAGTAATATGAATGAATTAGATGTAGAAAATAATTATTTTTATTTTGGCAGCATGCTTATCCTTAAAGCTACAAACTTTGATGTTGTACAGGCATGTTCCAATCGTCACAAAAAATTGGAAATGAAAACATCTAAAATTTACACTGATCCCGATTTTGGCCTTGAGGTTTTACAAACTTAGAGTAGACTAGAGACGCTTTCAAGGACATATGTACCTGCTAATTATTGCTTTCAGTTGTATTGTGTCATTGTAATTTTTATTTTGCTAATATTTATTTTTCTAATCAATTAGGAGTTTAGAAAGAATCTTTGGATATCAGTTCAGAAAGAATCTTTGGATATCATAATATTAAGATTTTCTTGTTTTGTAGTAGCTGGTCATTTGGAAACATTATATGTTCTACCTTTACAGTTGGTGTTTCCAGATGACCGGATTGTCCACTGGAATACTGAATGAAATTTATTATTTATTGTAGTTGCTGACAGATTAACTGTAAATTTTTTTTATTATAATGATTAAAATTTTTATTCACAGCTTAAAAAATAACATGGAATATAACACAGAAAAACCTGAAAATGGGAATGTATTCAATGTAATTTTTAGTTTTTCAAGTTTGACTGGTCAAGGAAGTATTACTTTGAGAAAGTTAATGGTATAAAGTTCAAATTCCATGTTATTTTTACAGGATCACTTTGTCTGTTCAAAATAAATTTATTTTATGAGAATTTTTTGACAGGCCTCACAGAGGGAGGACAGCTATGAAGAAACAATTAGAGATCTTACCAACAGACTCAAGGATGTAAGTTTAGCAGATCATGTTGACAAACCAAAAAGAACAAATTCTAGATACAGAATTTTCAGTTGAATCTTAGCTCAGTTGTTCAAAACAATTATTCAGTAGACAAAACTAATGAAGTGATTTTATGTGGTTCATTTTGTATAACTTCTTGTTAAGTGGTTTAAACTTTTGAAAACAGGGCCCTGTAAGTGAAACTTACCAAAAGTTTGCATGAAAGCATTACATAAAACAAAAACATCTTGTTGATTGTAAAAAAGATTAATTTTGCTTTCTTATTAACAGGTAAAATCATTATCACCTGTATTATGAACAATTTTATTTAAAATGCAATAAATGTCACATTTCTTAGCAAGCTCTGCATCTCTCTGTTGCTTTGTTGTTCTACATGTATGTTTATAACTCAGAAATCATCAAAAATAACCAAATGCATGAATGATAGTAATTTAGATAAATTTGACAAACAAAAGCACATTATTATAAAAGATTTACATGATTAAATCAGAAAAAAACCATACTAAACTTACCATGTTACTTTTAAAAAGGCTGAGAATCGTGCAACAGAAGCTGAGAGAACTGTATCCAAGTTGCAAAAAGAAGTTGATCGATTGGAAGGTAGGGGTGCATGGTGCCCTGAGCGAGTTGTTGTGTTTCCTATTATCTTTATGTTTCAGATAGATCAGGCTACTGTCAGTTCTGCTTGGCACAGTCTGAGCAGGACTGATATTAGATAGAACTCAAAACAGTTGTTTCTTTAGAAGTGGTCAGAATAATTATATTTATGTGGAATTCACTTTTATAATAAAAAACGTTTTTTAAATGAATGTCAGTTAAATATTTTCTGAAGTAATTATTTTGACCACACTGTAACAAACAACATTATACAGAAATCAGCATGACAGTGTTTAGCAGTTACCAAATATTTATAAGATTCAAATATCTGAATAAAATATAAAGAAATTACAATGAAATATTTGAATAATTCAAAATTTAGATTTTGTTGATAAAACCATGTTAATACATGATGGATATGCTGAATTCTAACAAAGCTGGGTTTTTGCCAGAATACCGATTACTAATAGCATGTGTTGTTGACTTGTGTGATTTGTCCATAGGCTGAATATCGAGCTGAAACTAGTGACCGAACAGTACAAACTCTACAGCGAGAGGTTGAAAAACTCCAAGGTAGGTTGGTCAACCTTAAAATTAGATAATAGAAGTTTAAATTATTTAAAAAAAAAATAAAATTGAAGCTGAACTCAGCTGGGAGATTGATCGTACAAATTTCCTTGCAATTTGAATGACAAGGATACCAAATCAGGTCACAAGTTATAGTTGTCTTAAACCAGAAAATTGCATCTTGATAAATAAATTAATGTGTTACAACCCATATTGTGTGTCCTTTTAATAATCTTGTATGCATATCTACTAATATTTGTGTCGCAGAAGTTAGATTTATGTCTGGAAAATTATTGCCTGGAAACAAAGACTAAAAGTGGCATGAACTACTGAGGCACATTACAATTTCTTAGATTTTCCCAATAAAATACAAGAGCAGTTAAACGTCAGTTATCCTGACTAGAAACAGTATTTGGCACACTGCAAAAACAACTGGTATACAATGTGAAACAAAATTTGAGGCATGAATTGCATGATGTTATTTTTGCATGCTTGTGTGTGTTTGCAGAGGATTTAGAAAATGAACACAGACAAAGAATGGAACTGCAGGCAGAAATGGATGCAACATTAGCTGACTTAAACAATTTGTAGAGATGCATGTTTATTTTGGATGATCTACACAGTTGTACAGGTTTGAAATGAACTTGTTTTCTGAAAAATGTCATGCCATCTGGCATCAATTTTGTAAATGAATAAGATCTATTTTGATTGTCAGATCATAAAAACTGACACTAAAAAACTAAGATTTTCAGGCTTTCATCTCTTTCTAAGACCTATATTATTTTCCATGTGGCTTTTGTTTAAAAAAAAATGATTGTGTCTTTTGTGGGGATTTGCTCAATGAGAAAAATGTCCCATAACATTATACTGTAATGGACTAAATTTCCCTTTTTATTAATCAGTTTTAATGAATTTAGTCAGAGAAACAGTTTATTCATATTTTTATACCCCCCCAAACTATGTTTGGGGGGGGGTATATAGGAATCACCCTGTCTGTCTGTCTGTCCGTTCGTCTGTCCACATAGCTTGTAAGCGATATCCTCCTACACTGCTCAATGGATTTCAATGAAACTTTACACGAAGCTTAGACACAATGTGTAGATTTGCATATGGGAAGATCATTCATCGTGCTTTA
>JAULBM010000027.1:964137-972900 GCA_032357055.1 Geukensia granosissima | reverse complement strand
GTTAAAATTCTACTGTCACTTGGTGGGTGGCTGTCTCATGGACAATCATGCCACATCTCCTATTTTTATATTTTCTGTTTTGAATAAGTATTTTTATTGACACTGGTGCCAGATGGTATTTTATTAGATTTACTAAATGCAGTTTACTCCTGAACAAGTTGAATAATTAGGAAATATTGTCAAATGAGCATTTATAGTTAGAAAATTTACCCCTGATTGCATGAATTTATCTGATTCCGTACACAGGCTCTGACAAAATGAAAGTAAAATGTTTTGATGAGAAAAGAAAGAAACAATACAATTTATGAAAATCTAGAATGGCTTGCTAATTTTATTGCAAATTAAATTGATACAACTTCAAGGAGTTATCTTTGTTTCATAATTTACCTTTCTTTGAATGAGAAGTTGTCCTATTGATTCAAAATCAAAAGTGTTATCTAAAATTAAAATGGACCAATGGATACTATGATATTAACATGAATCCAAATTTTGTAATTCTGTACTTACTAAATGTTTCTGTTATTCTGAATGGAAATTGATATCTAAATGTTTCTCTTTGTTTCATTTCAGATGAATTGCTTACTGAGAAGGAGAGATATAAAGCTATCAGTGATGAATTGGACGCCACCTTTGCTGAACTGGCTGGATACTAAAACTGATTTCATATTCCCCTCACCAAAGTCGTATTTATCATTGGCTTCTTTACGGGCCGGAGGTTTCTCGGACAATAATGCATTTCTTAAATCATGTGAATATGTATTGATTTGTACAGTAAATGTTCTGACCGATTTTGTAAAGAAGAATGGTAAAATACACTGCTTGAAGTACATGTTCATTTTTAATTATTTATGTAAAGAACAAATTTGTTACTAATATATATTTCGAGATCTAGTCACAATCTTTAAGGTTACTACAAGAATTTAGATACCATGCAAATTTTCGTATTTAATATTTTTTTGGTGTATGATACTTTGTATAACAGGAAATATGAGTGATTGATGATGGACCGCCAGACTTTTTTGCAGCTCAATTTTGGGCATTATACGAAATACACAATACAGATAGTGACAGGTCTCTCCTTCCAGATACTGTAGTAGCCTTAAAGATTTTGACTTGCTGTTGAAAATTTTTACAAAGGGGTAGCTACTTGATAGCTAAACATGGTGGGATATTAGACATTCAGAATGGCATTTAGACAACTGCAGATCTCATCATAACTGTAGTTAAATGACCAAACTGTCCTCTTTTACACCACCATTGTATAACGATCGGGCAATATCCAGTCCAAGCCACTTTTTTCTCCCCTTTTTTTTGAAGGAGACTCCACAGTTTTATATGTATTATGTATTGATCATTGATATTGCATGTATTTGTATAGAATGATCTGTGACAAGTAGCTGGCCTATGGTTTTCAAAAATGCACCATTTTAGGTAAATTATTTGTATTTCTATGATAAAAACAAATTCTTAATTGTATGTACCAAATTTTTATTCTTTATTATAAATATTCATATACTTTACACGTTTTTAGTATGATTTAGAACTAATGTGTTACGAGAGCTGTACCAGTGATCACCATGTGATCATGTGACTGCTTCCCTGGATATTGCCAACTTGTTTTAACCGAAAATAAACTTGTATTGCTTAACAAGAATTTGTCTTTATCATTATTGTAAATTTCCCACCTTGTGACTACAAACATGCATTGGTTCTGGTATTCTGATGTACCTGGTATTGCTTTCATATTTTGTGTATTCTGCAAGATTTTCTCTCACTGGAGGGTATCCTGATATAGCTGTAATAGGATTTATACATAGAAGTAGATAAATAAAATCTTAGCAACAACTGTTGGTTAAAAATAAATTATAAGTAATAGATAGAATTAATCCTGTTACAGTTGTATTGAGTCATCTTCCCAGTATAGAGAGATTTCTGCCAAAGCATCAGTTGAATTGGCAGCAATTTATCAGTAGTTCATTTTTGATTTAAATAAATTCAAAAGTCATAATACCCTTTTTAACCCAAATCAGAAAATATCTTCAATTTGGTATCTTTGGTAAATCCCACTCTATGAACTCACACTCTAGAATGTTTTACCACATCTCTTAAAAGCCATCAGTTTTACCACATCTCTTAAAAGCCATCAGTGAAGACCATTGGCATTCCAGAGTCATCAAAGTTCCACCATATTCCACAAAAGCCATCAGTGAAGACCATTGACAGTTCTAAATGTCTTTCAAATCCCACCAGGGTTAACAAGAATATTGACACTCCTGAAAGTTCTACCAAATCCCACTTGGGTCATTAGTGAAGAATTACTAGATACCACAAAAGTCACTTTAAAACATTGACATTCATGAAATGTTTATCAAATCCCACGAAGGACATCCAGAATATTGGCATGCTTAATCATGTGTATGGAGCCTTAGGGATATGCATACTGCATGATGACCCAATCTCGCCAAGAACCCTTTCTCGTCAATGCAACCATTACAGAAAACTTGTCGGATATTATTTTAAACAAAAAACAGCATTTGGTAACATAGAGATATGTCTTTCCAAACCATCATTTTTCATACTTTCATAAAAAAGAAAAGTGCTGTATGGCCAGATTTGGTAGCTGGCAAGAATAGGTCATCTGTCAGTAGCTTTACTAAATCCTATTAGAGTATTATGTTAAGAAAATTAAAATCCTGAAACAGTGAAATCCTGCGTAAAGGTATCAGTTGCACAAGTTAGATAAAATCACTGGTAATTCATCAAATTTACTTCTTGTCAGTAAAAACAATGGCAAAATAGAAAGTTTACCAGTTATCAAATCCCAGTAGTTCTATTTGACGAGCTTTCTCCTACTATGGTCGTGACAATCCTGATATGTAACCTTATATGATCGTATATGAAAAAATTCACACAGAAAGCACGATCTTAACAATTTATTCATTTAATACTGTGATCAAAATGAATCTGGTATCTTGAAGCCATGATATCTGTCCACATTCAATTCAATGGTCTGAAATTGAGTTGGATTTCCAAATGAATTGGTCGTGTTCCTTTAACTTTTTTTGAGTAGACATGAGTATGAAGTCGTGCTGAGTTGATAAGAAATTGGTGTTTATGTATTTAAAGGATTGGCCACTTTGCAAATATCTTGCATTTTTAATATAAACAGAAAATGCAGAAAGAGAACACGGGATTTAACAGCCAGCTGCAGTAACACTAACATAAAAAAAACAAATACACTCATTGTCAACCTGGGCAAATGATGGGTAGTTTGACTTGGTACATGGACAAATAGATAAGTGGCCGGTTAAATCAATTTTACAGGGTCCCAACCACCTTACCAAGTGAAGTGACATTGAATTTTCTACAGAAAAATTAAGTTCAAAATAGAAGATACAAATGTTGAATACATAATGATGAACTTTAATTAATATGCTATGTGTACATTTCAAGGAGTAACCAATCATCAGTAGCATTATAACAAAAACAGAGGAAGTCATAGATCCAAATATTAAAAAGAAGCATTCATATAAAGAAAATTAAAACGAAATTGGAAGCCAAATCCGGTGATGAGGACAATTTGGCTAGCTAAGCAGGGCCATAAAACGACAGGTTATTGATGAAGTTTTGTGTTGTTTGAGAGGTCAGTGGGTTTTCAAAATGGTAGCAACAACCATTCTTGGCTGGATCGCAGTTAGATTAGTTTTAGTTAGGTTGCTGATGCATAAATTTCATTTAAGAAGCTTAGCTATAGATACGTATCGGATTTGTTGCACACTCAATTATCATTCTATACACCACTTGATTCTCCTTGTGAGGAATCGCCAACAGATAATAAGGACAGCAGATGAACTATTATGTCGGCTTCATACACTACACACACATATATAAATCCACTGAAAAATGCATAATATACTTTCAAGTTTCTGATTCGAGTCGTTTAAATTAGAAAATGAGATCTATTAAAATACCAGCCTGACATTTACTTCTGCACTTTTTGGCTCACCTGGACCAAAGGGCCATGTGAGCTTTTGTCATCACTTTGCACCCATCTTCGTCGTCGTCTTCTGTTAACATTTCACATTTTCTTATCTGAAATCAACCAAACTTGGCAGAAATGTTGAGCAGGTGGTCCTTTGCCAGATTTGTGAAATTGGTGCAGATCTGATATTCAACATGGCCGCCAGGACCAATTATGCGTTCTGATTGGTCCAAGTCTTAAACCTCTTGTTAGAAACTACAAAGTGGATTGGATTGTTACTATGCAGAAATGATTGTTAGATGGTTCTATAGTTAACTCGTGAATCTCTTGTCGATCGGAAATTCAAAATGGCCGCCATGACGACACTGGCCCCTATAGGAATTTCACATTTTCGTCTTCTTTTCGGAAACAGCTGTACAGATTTCAACCTAACTTGGCAGAAATGTTTGTTAGATTGTCCTTTACTTAACCTGTGAATCGTTTGCCGATCGGAAATTCAAAATGGCCGCCATAAAGTTTTAAGTCCAAATTTTGTCCTCAGAAACTGTTGACTACCTTCATGTAAGCAAGATCCCCCACACCTCCCCTAAATAGATCGCAATGACCTACTTCCATTCATCAGTGACTAATTTTTTCTCAGTAACTGACGTGCCATCATCTAGCTGGATGCGCGGATCCTTTGTGAGGAATCTTCCAGCATCTCAGCCAAAAAAGGTCACATTGGCCTACTTGTCATGCATACTTGATTCTAGCTTTGTACTCATTTTGTCACATACTGTATGGCTTGCCAATTAAGGTTGGTGTGCACTAAATCTATGGGAATCTTGGTCACCCCACCATCATTAATAGACTCTAAAATGTCAGTTTCGTGTTCTCACATACTGTATGAACAACCATAATGTGCATTGGTGCGTAACAGTTTCATTTGTAGATTAACAGGATTTAAACAAAAATAGGCCATTGACCAACATTGCATCATGCACTTGGGTTTCATTTTATCAATGAGTATTTCTCAGATACTACAAGACTTGCATTCATGCATGTTTTAGCAAACATCAACTCAAAATAAACATGGCATGAACGTTCCAGATGTGTTTCTCACAACATTGACCCATGTTAATCAGATAGTCCTTTTCAACCATGTAGCAAATTGTTAAAAATAAAGACAATTAGACACAGTTAAACAAAAAATTTGCCAGGTGAGCGATTACAGGCTCGGTGAAGCCTCTGGTTACCTTGCCTGACAAAAATGCCCAGGTGAGCTATTGTTATAACTTTTCGTGAGTAAGTCGTCCATCAACATATCACATTTGTAACTTCTAGATAACCAATGAATGGAACAATGTATCCTAACATGGCATAATATAATAATAAAAATGTATGACGTAAATGTCAGAAAAGTAGCTCTCTATTCACATAAAAAAACCAATGGGAAATTACAAATCTGGAGGTCTCTAGGGGTGGAATTCCACTCTTTGTGAAAAGTTCTTAATCGCCAAAATAAATAAAATTAAAATCTTATCTGAACATTATCAAAAATGTACATTATAACAAAACATTTAACACAAAAACAACAAACCTCTGACCACAATTCCTGACTTGACTTCCTGACAGGCACTTGAGACGGGACCTGTGGTGGGGTTAAACTAGTTATTAAGTAGATCCGAATCTTTTCCCCAACATGTAAAAAAAATCAAAGAAAAAAGCAGTAAAAGAAGAACTATAAAAATCAAACAAATATATTTCTAGCTTTTTTCTTGTGTGTCTATATTATTAGACCGTGAAGGTCTTGGTAGTCGATACAAAGTCTAAATGGTATGTATAAACCTTTAGTCATTAGTTTCGTCAGTACATGTATAAGGGGGACAAAAACAACCAACTCTGATTTCAAGGTTCAGATGCTTTATGATTAACCAATAAAACATTTTCCGAATTAATCCTTTGCTTCATCAAAGGTTTTCCATTCCCAATGATTAACACAATACGTCGTTGACCAAGTCCACCACGTGACTTTTTCTGATCTTTTCTCCCTTGTATTTCAACTCTGCCTTCTAGTTGTCTCAGAGCTACCTTATCTTAGTGTTTTAAGAACAATATCAATTATACCCGTTTTCATTGTTCTCTCTACCCTTTATTATTTTACTGTGATGCTAGGTTCTGCAGTCTGGGTCGTTCTGGTAATTGTAGTTATATATCCATCATAAGTACCCGTAGGGTTCGGCTACTCTGTACTGGAAGGCTTCTTGCACTTACCTTGTATCTTTAGCTATTAATAATATTTTACGCTAAATCCCGCCGGACGTGTTTGATTGATGTCTTAGCTAAAGTGAACCAGCTTTGTTATCCACTGTGTTTGAAACAGCAAGTGCGGTTTTAAGATTGGCACATTTTGTTGTCTCTTTTTACGTGTAATTGTCGTGTGCTCTGTGTTCAATTCAAAAGTTTAATCTTAGGCAGTTGGTTTTGAAGTTTGTTGTATGCCGTTTTGCCACAACACTTTCTAGTTTATTGGGAACTTAAGTGCTCACAAACATGTTTAAACCCACCTCATACTTTGTGTGACTGTCCCAAGCCAGAAACCTATAAATCAATATTTATATTAATGTCGTCTGAGCACGTACTTGTTTTACAATGTAAACCAAGCTGGTCGATAGTTGTTACTTTCGAATATCATCAAATATACTTTTGGTACTTTTTGCAATCTGTCTTATGTTTGTAATTTATATATTTAAGATGGCTTTCTCTCCTTTTTACTATCTAACAAGTAACTGGATTATTGCGGGAAAATCTGTCGAGCAAAGCATAACAACACTATGACGTGGGCGTCATGTTTCTGTGGAGTTTGACTTGATGAAATAGATTCTACGCGATATGTATGACACTGGTGTGTCAGTGATGACTATTCTTGATATTGTAAATGATCGTTAGTCTTCGTAGAAGATGTGAGAGTGTTCTTGAGTTTTATGAATTTTTCAGTCATATGTGGATCTTCACTCCGTGTATATAAAGGGAGGGAATGACCAACTGTCTCTGGTCTTAATGTTTAGATTCTTTACTGAACTATAAATTTTTCCGGATAAATCTGCCTTTTATCTTCTGAACTTTCCTTTATATGCTGTCTGTATTCTGTTGGAGTTTCGTATTTGTAAAGGTTTGGTTGGATTTGTTAATATCCCAGTTCAATTCGCCTTTACATATCCTCAATGTTCTGTCAGGTTTACTAGACATTATCTAATGCCAGACCCGGTATGGAACGATAGAATGAGTTGAATTCGTCATAAATGAGACATTTAGTATGGCCAACGCTTGGGATGGAATGATTTTGTTTGAGGAGAATATGGTCAACTCCACCAAAAGGCACAGACCATTTGAGTTTCTGGGGGGTGGGGTCGGGGAATGGGATTTGTATGCGAGACAGACAATTTTTTCATGTATAGTTAATGTAAGCAAAAATTTCGTTGGATAATTTATTTTTTTCCAATGGCCAGACAGTGGACCAGAATATATTTTTCACTCCAGTTGATTGCCAGATTAGCTTTTTTTAACAAAAATCAGGGTAAAAAATTCTAGCCCCTACCTAGAAAATCAGATGGTCAGTGCCTAATAAAGAGTTTTCAGAAATGGTTTTATATGCATAAGTGACACAAAATCGTGGGACATGTGAGGGTCATCAAACAGATTTTGGTTTGAAATTCTTATTTTTTTTCTATTTTCTGCTCTTACACAACTACATTATTATTACTGCTTTTCAACATAGCAACACATTATGATATAAAACCAGATCAAAATTTTGAACATAAAAGATTTAACGCTCTGGACTCAGTTGTTTGAAAGTTAATTACTTTTTTAAATGTCTGTTTATAAATGATTGATCAAGATATCTTACTGGAAATTTGCACCCCAACTCTAGTAAAGAAAATGTCTCAGTGGGCAAAAATTTAAACTTGTTATATTTGCAGTGTTATTTATATTTGAAGTTGAAAAAATTGTTAACTTTTTAAAAACCTACTTTTAAAGTATGTTTCACTGAGTTCAGTATCTCACTTTTTATTTAATTTAGAAAAACCACTTGGTGGAATATTCTTTATTCTTATAAAACGAAATCCAGGAAAAGTTCCGGTAACTTTTGTATACTTCGAAATTTTTTATACATTTTCTTAGTTTTTCTCCAATCATATGGAAAATTGGGAAATTTTATCGTTTTCCATTATTACAATTTTTGTTCGCAAAATTTGTGAATTTTAGAAAATGTAATATATTTTGATATATTTTATATTTATTGACATATATTTATGCGTAATTAAGGAAATATAAGCTTGGCGAGAATTTAAACGTCGTCGGAACTTTATTTTCACATGAGCACAACAACGACACCTGTGATACTTCGAATACCAAACTCTGTTGCCGGTAAGATAGTTAAATCTCATTCTAAATTTCCTTTTCAGATTTTGCTGAGAGACTCAGTTCAATGAAACGTACTTTAACAAATATATCACACCATTGATAAAAATCAAAACACAATAAATACAGCAATTTACATGTGTAATTAAACAAAACAGGTACAACAATGTTGCACATATCCACTGTCCAATTTGTTGATGTGCAAGTAGCTTTTATTAAAATGCATGCAGGTTTCTTAAGGTAAAAAGGGTTACCTCAATCTTCCTATCTTCAACTTTATTAAAAATCTGTCTCTGTTGTAGGTGACTTGCAAAAGCAGGTTGATATTTCTCAGTGTTATAGATATAAAAATAGGAGATGAGACATGATTGTCCATGAGA
>JAULBM010000027.1:911073-936449 GCA_032357055.1 Geukensia granosissima | reverse complement strand
CATGCTCTATGTCAGAGTTTGTTGGAGCGTGTAAAAAGGTTGTGAAAGAAAAACTGTCATCCGAATTCTTACAAAATTGTGTTTATTCTGTATATTGAAAAAAGTGCAAATAACTTGCAGTTAAACTTTTTGGCAATTATAATGTATTTTAAGCTGCGCTGAGTTTTAAATTCTCTACGGGGATTTTACATTATAAAATTAGCCATTTGTTTACCAGAAGAGGCTCTTTGCACGCGCTAGCACGCGACCGGGAGTACACATTGTCAACACTGCGTAATAATTAAGTAATTTAACTAGGATTAAGTGACCTGGAAAAATGCATAATGGCGCACTTGAATGGAATTTTAAATGTAATTCTTCTGACAGCAAGCGGCGGTCCGCATATAAATATGTGAGCAATTTTTCAAGTTACTTTATCTTGGTCAAACTTCAGCGCTCCCGCAAAGAACAAAGATTGCCAACCCTCAACGTTAAATCCCCGTAGAGAAACGCGCATAAAAAATTAATAAAGCCCGAAATTCGCACTCAAGAAAAGCTTGACATAGAGTATAAGAAGATTCGATGTCATAACAACTGAATTGAAGACACTACAACAACTGACAAGCTTGTATCACAGTTCGACATTTCTCATATTGCTGCAATAGAAATTTTTTTAAATATATTAACTAATAAGATATGAAACAATGCTTTTTTGAGAGAGATCATGCATGTGCTGTCGTATTTGATTTAACAATATCACAATTGGTGTTGTTTTTCCCAGAGGAAATCATCTAGATTGAAAGCCATTGTTTCAGCAATATTAAGGAGGTGAACCAGCTGAAAACATCACATTGATGAAGCCATCATCTCAGTAAATATATTCATTATTAACTGTACTTTTGTGCATCAGTTTAACCGTCACAAGGAAGACCGAAACAGGAATTTTTAAATGCGATTTGATTATTTGGGTTAAACCTTAACGTTGCATTAGCTATAGCATGAAAAATGAGCAAAATTTTAAATAGGTTAACAAATGTCATTCAGTTAAGCAGGCGCTATAGTTATAAGGAAATGATGTCACAGGAAGTCGCTCATCATAAATGGTTGGTGCCTGCGTAATCACTCCAAAGAACCCAATCATACTAGCGACAATAAATATTAATAGAAACAGACGATCAATTACCATAGCAACATATTTCCAGTCTTCCCTTACCTGAAAAAGAAAAAAAACAAAATGCTTTGGTTTCAGGGTATATTTGTGAAGCAATGAAGCAATCATTGCATTTTGTATTTTCTAGAAATAATAAGAATTATCTCACAAGAAACACTACAACAGTAAAGACGACTGCATATTGGTTGAATATGAGAGACAGTGTAACGTGTCGCACATAAAATATAAAGAAAAATATGTTGTTCCTATATGTAAATTATAATTTTTATCTCTGTTACATGAAATAACTGAAAACTAAAACATTTGATTAATGGGTCGTGTTTCTTTTTTATATTTATTTGCTATGAAAAAAAAACAAAATTATAAGACTTTGGTTTCTATGATTTATTTTCCTTGCATTTTCTTCGATATTTCGTGAGTAAGCTATGATTAATATTAGCTTTTATTTAGTTTTGTATTTATATTATGTTTGTGTTATGTTATTGGTGATTTTGTTTGTGTTCGTTTTACAACTGATGACTTATAAGATTTGTCCCGTTGGTGCGGTATACGTTTATGTTTGTGTTATGTTATTGGTGATGCTGTTGCAAATCAAAAGAAATTGCAGTTGTCTTTCTTGAAGTTCGCAATTTGTCAAGAAAATCTATTAAAGGAAATTATGGTCGGGTTGTTTTACTAATTATGTTGCCGTTTTATGAGATGATTCAACAGTAACTCATACTTGAAATTACTAATTATACTAATAGACTTGTCAATGACCAAGAATTCTTTAATTCTCAGAATGGTAAATTCATGACTAACAAACTCGACAGCAAAAGATTCTTGAACTGCATTTAAACATAAGATTGTTCTCTGGAAACAAAATGCTGCTCTACATCTATATTTGAATACAAAAAATAACTGGAAGATGCTTCAATTCTTAATGTGTGCATGCAGGCCAAATGAACACTGATGAGGGAGAGAAAACACTATACGTATACTGATAAAGAAGAATGTTGACCTTTAATACTTGATCCACTTCCGTCCGGTATTTATCATATCTGCGACTCCGTAATTTTGTATTTCGTGCGTCTACTTAAGTATGTTGTTAGACATTTCAAGATAACGAAATTGTTTGGCTTATTCTTATTGGAAGCAGATATGAACAAGAAAAACAAAAGGGACAAGTTGATAAACACGGCCACACCGGGAACAAGAAAACAAGGAACACAACAACACGGAACCCACCAAAAAAGCCGAGGTGAACTTGATTGGTCCTGAAGGGTTTGATTTTTCTTCCTCTAAAACACACTTCGCAAAGTCAATTCCAGGTATTTGTTATGAAATATATAGTGACCACGCCGTCCACTTGCGTGTAGGATTAGACCAGTATCGTTTGATTTGTTACACATTACTATCTGATGTTTTATTCAAAATTGGTAAAGTTTTATTTGAAACCACTTGTTGATGCCTCTAATTGTTGATGCACTATTCACCAGCTTAGTTGTCAGATCTGTCTGGCATAAAAATAACCATATATATTTTTTTATTTTCCTCCTGATACAGGGAATTTCTAGTATTGTACATGGCCAATGTCCTTCGAGGAGGATTTGCTTTGAAAGCAGGCGACATAAAAACACATAATCAGCCCTGCTGACCATGTTAAATTTTCCATCTGTGTTATGAAACTATTTGTGCAATTGTCTCTCCGTTTTTGTTTATTTGATCGACTTTAAACTTTTTGAATAATTTAAAATCAAACAACTATGTATACTGGAATTCTCCAACCAAAATCCATACAGATATTTTAGCAAATTTTCTTAAAATGATTGATAGATTGGATGGAGTTTGATTCTGTCACTTTCCTTTTTCGAAATCTGTTTATCATTAAAAAAAATAAGTACTGTTAGTAGCAAAAAGTTTTCTATATGCTTTAAAATTATGATACTGACATCAAGAGTAACAAGTTGCTATATGAGATTTGCCAGTGTTTTCTGATATGTGTAACACTAATTAAAAAAATTGTCTTATGGTCTTATGATCTAGTATTAAAATATTTAACAAGATTTGTTTTTCGAAAATTGCAACTTTTATTTTATTATTATAAACATTAGTTATAATACAAATTTCGTACTTTTCAACCATTTTAATTGATTGCAAAAATATGTTATTTTTACAAGCAGTTATACTAATACTTACTGTAATATATTCGTCCTGCTTTTTAAGACGTTCAACAATCTGGTCCAGCTTTCTAAAATAAACGTCCGTATTTTCACTGGTCTTATGGAATGTTGTCTCTGTCTCTATCCCAGACTCAGCACTTTCTTCATATGATCTATTTTCTTCGAATAACGGTTCGTTAGAATGTATATTGTCAGTTCCTTTGTGGCCGTTACAGTGTGACGTAACATGTTTTGTTGTCATAAGAGGTTCTCGTTTGGGGCGTTTCATCAGTAATATTGTTGGTAAAACGACGAGAAATAAACACCTAACCCAATTAGACATTTTGCAAGTTGTTGGTGACCTGAAGTGTATTCGAATCGTTACTATGGTAGCAACTATGGACAAGGTCACAGCCGTCATAGTGAACAAGAGGTACTTCCCAATAAGTGGAATTACTATCGACGTCGGTGGAATTATTTCGGCCAATAATAAAAAGAAAACAGTCAGAGACAGCAGTATGGAGATACATAGAGTTATCTTCTCTCCGCTGTCGGACGGCAAATAGAATACGATCACTGTAAGAAAAGATATTGCGACACATGGCATTATCAAATTTACTGTATGAAATAATCGTTTTCTCCTCATTGTAAGTTCAAATGTGACATCAATATATGGCTCTGGACAGCAAGGATACGTTTTGAAATGTTTCACGGCAGTACCCTCTAAAACGTCCCATTCGACGTTTGGATAGAAATCTGCAAAACTGATGCCATTCGGAATAAGAGTTAAGGAAGTCTCATTTGCAGCACACATATGCACAAGGTCTATTTCTCTACCATCATACGTCCAAGATCCAAACTTCAACTTACAAGACTGGATGTCAAATGGGAAGTACTCTACATCGATAAGGCAGGCACTTTTATATATGACTGGTGGTTCCCACACTATCAGCCCTGTGTAGTGTATAGTTGCCTTTGTCATCAGAGTTACAACAAAATTACCATCGGCACTGAAATAGCGATATCACTTCTTAGCTTTTACATTGTACTGCAGCTTTTATAAGTGTGCAGTGTCGAAAACTCTTGCATTGGAAAAAAGTTTTATTTTGAGATAACGAACAATAACTAATACATTTATTAGGATTGACATTTTTTTCTGTGTCGATAGATATATCCGTGATAGGTGTTGTAGTTTTACTTAATGGAATTAATTACAAAATATTTGTTTATATGTATATGATGTTGTCTTAAAAGGCTTAATATTGTACCCAATGTGTGTTTCTATACAAATGCTCGCCAGTTTTACCAAGACCAACTAGGAAAGAGTGTCACACGTCTCCAAACACACAACAGAGTTCGGGTAGTCGTGTTGTTTAGGTATCTTAGTAAAAAGATGTGATGCTGATTGTTAGAAACATCCCATTTGAAGGTGGATTTCTTCTGGCGCTTTACTATCTTCACTAATAATAACATAAATGCTAACGTATATTTGATTACGCCTGTTTTTTCCTCAGGCGCATTATTTCAAAGTAAACTTTTTATTCCCTCTCGGTTTTTCCCTTAAGTGCAAAATTCAATGTGGAGTGGGACCTTATCAGTTAAACTAAAAAATAACAAATATATAAATACCAAAAAAAAAAAAAAGAAAGAAAACAATTAAACACACATGTAATTAAAAACATTTTTGGTCAATCCTTTCCTAAAAGGTATTTTGGACAAACCATGCCAGAAACAGTAATCAAAGTCGGCCGACAAAGTTATTGTGCTATTTGAATGATATTTGCGATTTATTTCGTTATTTAGAGACAACAAATAAAAACTAGAAAGAAGCATTCTGCTGAAAACAAAGTCGCCCCTCCAGTGAAAATCTAAAAAATATTATATTTATTTCTTTGCAAAAGCTTTTTATTTGGAAATGCAAAGTATTGTAATCACTCCATGATCTCCGTCACAAATTTTGTCGCGGTCGTTTGGCAGTACTGCTGCATAGTAAACCTATAAATGTACATGTAAATAGATTTCAGTGTGCACCTCGGTATGCGTTTTACGATACATGAAGGGGAATTGTGCATTATACGACTGTTAATTTTCTCCACAAAATACACTGCGAGTCATTTATAGGTCGTTTGGAGGCGAATTAATAATATTAAATCTTAGCGCTCGCAAATTATATTCTGTATTAAACTTGAACAGTTGCACATTAAGCCATATAACTAACAAAACACGATTTATTCTAACAAAACCCCAAAACATTCACTGTTTGATTGCTGTTGTATGCCTTGTTGGCAAAATCCAACCATAAATGCCTAAAAATAAACGATATCCAATCCGCAGTTGAATGAAATTATTGCTATAACATGTATTATGCTATTGCGTCTGGAGCTCTTTAATACAGGTAGTCAACGTTTTTGTATTTTTAGCTGATTTTCCGATTCTTTAAGCCTCTTACTTGCTGAATTGATGTAGTTGTGTACAAACTAAAACATATATATCTGGCGGTTAAAACAAACAAACTTATTTGCATATTTTCATCGTGAAATCATGACAATGCCACAGTACCTACTAGACAGTCCACCAGAAGGATAAGGTGGTACAAAGCAAGATAGAGAGGAAGCACGTGATCTCACAAGATACTGAATGTCTTTTATCAATCATGGCATAGGAGATGTAGCATGATAGTCCATAAGACAGCCCTCAACCAAATAACAGTCGAAATATAACCTTTACATGTTCAATTACGGCTTTCAATAATGAACACGTACAGGAGTCCATACCATAACGGAAGCTGTAAAAGGCCCTCAAAATACAAAATGTGAAATTATTTATCAAACACGACAATTTACCTAATCTATTAAAAAACGATGAACAAATAACAAAAATGACTAAATAAGGAATAATACATGAATCTAATACTATTCCAACTGACACAAGATGGTCACAAAAGCTTGTCATTCAACATTAGTGATTTCGATTCCACATTCCGTTCTGGTCCACAAACATTTATTTGATAAATGAGTGTAACAAGCTTTTTCCTTAATAAGCAAAATGCCTTTTTATGTATCTAGTAAACAGTATTTTCAAAAAGACATATGAATCCAACTTAATTTAATCAAAATAATTCGTTGTCATTTAAGTTTATTAGGTATAAAAATCTTACAATCCAAAAATCCATATAAAAGATATTTAAAAACTTTTAAAATAACAAGTTTAATAATTTTGGAAAAGTATGGTGTCTTGTGTCGCTGCAGACAGTGTTGTTGTCTTTTTACTCTTTCAGAACAGCCTCTGTGTTGTAGTGGTTAGCGCGCTCTCCTCGAGTGCGAAAGGTCGTTGGTTTGAGCCTCAGACGGTCAAACCAAAGAAATAAAAAAAGGTATTTACTACTTCCCTTCTAGTGACTAAGCATTTAGGAGTAAGAGAAAATGCTTGTCGGCCCTGAGTCAGAATAATTTGTCTGGGTAAAGCACATGTCTTTCTTGTGGACTGTTGCTTTCGTGAACTAGCACTTAAAAAATTCAGATCTAGTAAAAAGCAGGATTCATTCATAATCATTCATTAATATTCTATCGTCCTGAATATGCATGGAATATTCAGCTGGACGTTAAACAACATATAATCAATTAATCAAACTTTAACATTTTGTGTACTTTATGAAGATTAATCCAGAAACGCAGAACGCACCAAAATTAATTAACTTAAAACTGGTTGCTAACAAGCTCTCCAATAAAATGTTCCAATGATTCAATTTTCGGATTTTGTTTGTGTTTCTGATTTATTTGTATTGTTATCATCTAAAAACCCATTTTACGATTAAGTTACCTTTTCTTTTCTCCTGGTATTCGACATTTTAATTACTGTCAGATTACCTCAGTAGTTTTAAATAAGATATACGTAAACTGGATGAAATTCGCACCCTCTCTACACAAAGAAACCTGACAAGTGCCGGAGTTATAGGTTCTCAAGGACTGCATCAAAGTCGAATACCAGTCTTATATCCCTCCATTACACAAGTGAACAAGTAATGTGACCCACCCATTTCGCGAAGCTGAAAAGTAAATTAAAATAAATTCATATGATAAGAACAAACAAACTATCACGACTCCATACTTAGGACAAGCGCATTCAACATATAAATGTGGCGATTTAAATGTTGCTAAGACGAATACTACCCCTCTTGCCGTGGTCAAAGGTAAAATAAACATGACATGGATGATGCTGAGGTATTCTTATCTTTTTTGTGTAGCTGGGGCTTCAGGCCATTTCAACAAATTTTTAATATCATTTTTTTATGTACACGTTCTAAATCGGTTTCAGTAGATTGTTAACATTTTTACTGGAAATAAAACAACGATTCCCCCGACATTTCTGTGACGCAATTTATTTTAGGACAGGCTACTTGATAAGATATCTTTTTAACAGAACTAGTAACTTTAGCTTATTAAAACATAAAGGAGGATGTTTTTTATTTTACACGTGTACTTTAATTTGTTCGTGGCAATTCAGAAACCAATCACAAAGAGCAAAAATCTAGTTTT
The DNA here is from genome assembly GCA_032357055.1 of Geukensia granosissima. Classification (NCBI taxonomy): domain Eukaryota; kingdom Metazoa; phylum Mollusca; class Bivalvia; order Mytilida; family Mytilidae; genus Geukensia; species Geukensia granosissima. The sequence continues at coordinate 928,623 of JAULBM010000027.1, read as the reverse complement.
CTTGAATGCAATTTTCTCAACTAAAACATCTATGGTTTATGGTACATAGCAAATTCCACTCTCCTCCAAGGGCGGCCTGTGTATAGAAATAGGCCGTTCTTTTTGTCCGCCTGCAGGTAAAACCATTCTAAATTGGCGACCGTTGTATAAATAATTGACCATGGGTAAAGAAATCAGAGGCTCCAAGGAGCCGGTAATCGCTCACCTCGCACACGGTTACCAATAAAAAGTTATGGCTACCATCTTAGTAGGGAAGGGGTGGTAGAGTCATCTAATATCATTCTGAAAGAGGATTACTTGTGGACCATTTAACCAAAGTTTGGTTCCAAATGAGCTAGAAGTTACAGACGAGAAGATTTTATAATGAATTTCTGATATTAAATCCAGTTTGTCTGTGGCGGCCATCTTGGTTGGCGTGGTCATCAGATATAATTCTGAAAGAGGATCACCTAAAGACGAATTCACCAAAGTTTGGTTCCCATAGAGCAAGCAGTTCCAGACGAAAAGATTTTTTATGAATTTCCCATAGAGTCTAATGTTTAACTAACTTCAGCTGGGGTGGCCATTTTGGTTGGCGGGCGGGGTCATCGGACACAATTCGGAAAGAGGTTCACCTAAAGACCAATTCACAAAAGTTTGGTTCCAATTGAGCAAGTAGTTCCAGACAAGAAGATTTTTAAAGAATTTCCTATAGGATACAATGCTGAATTTATATCGGCTTTGGCGGTCATCTTGGTTGGCGGAAGGGGTCATTGAATACAATTCTGTTAGGGGACCGCCTAAGGACCATTTTACTAAAGTTTGGCTCAGCAGTTTTGGATGAGAATATTTTTTTAGAAACCACCCCCCTTTTTTCTATTTTGAGCAGCGGCAGCCATATTGTATGGCCAATCATGACCCTGGATACAATTCTGAAAGGGAACCAACCAAGGACCATCCCACCAAATTGAATTCCAATTGGCCAAATCGTTTCAGAGGAGAAGATTTAAATTTGAATTATGGACGGATTTTTCCATATAATCCTATGTCAAACTATTTTCGCCTGTGGTTGCCATCTTGGATTACGAATCGATTCATCGGACATAGTTCTGAAAGAGGACCAATGAATGACAACTTCTGTCAAATTTTGTTCAAATTGGATGTGTGGTTCAAGACAAGAATCTTTTGAATTGATTTTCTCATAGGATCCTATGTTGATTTATGTTCGGCTGTGGCGGCCATCTTAAATTACGGATCAGGTCATCGGACATAACTTTAAAAGAGGACCACTTAAGGACAATTGCTTCCAAGTATGGTTCAAAATGGCCCAGTGGTTTCAGAGGAGAAGAGCTTTAAAGAAAAGTTTACGACGACAGACAGATGCCAAGTGATAGCAAAAGCTCACATGACCTTTTTGGAGCCACTCGAGGTTAAGCAACAATCAATCAATAAGTCGAAAAATCCTGCTTTATGAATATCAATTATATTAAGACCTATTTATCTAATTTTACAATTGCGAAAATGGCAAAATTGTTTGCCAGATTACAGAAAAAGAGGCATACTTGTTTGTTTTTAAAGGCATAAAAACCTATTTTTACAAATATTAAAAAGCATTTAGGATAAAAATGCTACTTGACCTCAATCCAAGCAAATTGCTAGTAATCTGATCAGCATCTGGGTCATGTTTTCCTTAATTTGAAATATTTTTCAATATATTCAATTATTTCTTAATTTTATGAATATTTACGTTGAACATCTCGGTGTCCTTGTAACTAAAGAGGTTAAGGCTGTTCACTACGATACAGTTTTTCTGTGATGAAACCCGCTTTCCTTTTATTTTGGTATGCACTACGTATCCACTACATTTATTTTAGCAAATCTAAATTGTTATTTTAAGGTCAGGCAAGACAAACAATAATTCTAGAGATATTTTGTAAAATGTTAATTTCATTACTTTTGCAGCCAATGGCTGGTAGGATGATCAGGGTAAGTTTCATGTTCTTGTATACACTTAAATGCAGAATAATTTGGCAACCCAGATAGTTTCCATTGTGAAAGATAAGTATAAAACAATATAAGGTCAATGACTGAAAAATATCACATTTTTGTCTCTGGAACAAAACTGTTAAAGGGCTGTGTAAACCTTGCTCTTCAATAGTTTCTAATAATCAAAGAGTTGAAATTTTCTCAGGGGTTGATTTGATATAACTTCTAAAATAAGCATCACAGTTAGTTCTGAACCCTTATTTTGAAAAAAAAATCCTTGTGCGTGTAATGTGCGATTATATGTAGCCATTTTGTTCGTAATCAAGTCTGGAAAGTGTTTGTTAAAAACATCTTCAGTCAAACTTTAGCAAAAAAACGCTAGCAATAGCACCTCACTATTCAAATATGACATTTTAAATTGTAGAGTAATTTTGTGAATATAACAGGCAATCATCTCTCCTTCTTTCCATCTACATCAGAAGAGAAAAAAATTCAGCTTGCACTAAAATTGATAAACAGAATAATAATTCTTATATTTGAAAACTGATATCGAAACATTTTAGAAAATGAAACTTATACTAGAAGTTATAACGCAGTGCTTAGAGACATTAACCTGCTCTACTCAGGAATCTAACAAATTGCAGTTGAAGTTAAATTAATACTGTGCCTACATTACCTTAACAGACATATGCGAGTAGTAAAATATTAAGAGAATTTCAGTGTCTTCATTATAAGTATAGATGGCCATTTATGAAGAAATACACAAAATGTAAATTTTTCATTTGAGTTAATACGCATAAATATTCCGAAAATTAAAAAAGTCTAAAAAATAACCATACTGTGATTGTTTATTAATAATTTTCTTGTTTTAATATATGACCCCGGGGGGGGGGGGGCAGCCAGGATACAGAAATAGGCCGTTCGGTTTCTCCGCCTGCAGGTAAAATACCTGCTAAAGCGTGTCCGACGGTTGGGCTGAATGTATAAATTATCGACCAACGTTATTCGAAGGTGAAGTGAAACTGGGAGTGCCTAGCTTAAAGATCTATTTACAACTGCTCGTTATGATTGGTCGTTGGTGGCAAGTTTTTTAGGCTAACTCGCTCCTACCAAACATTCCCAATTTGGCTTCTTGCGGCTAGAAAATTCTACGCCCTCCTGTATATGCATGTAATATATATGCCGCGCAATCAATCAATAAATAAACCAATCAATATATGACAGACTGCAACGTACTATTATTTCCTGATTAATTGAAGAGATGACAGGAGATAACAAAAAAGGTAAATGTGAATAGTGACATCTCTATGGCACGCGACAAACACATAAATTCGATAAACCAACTTAAACGATGTTAAAATTACTTTAGTTATTCATCTTAGTTTAACAACGTTTAGTCACAAGAATGGTCATTAATACATTAGTTAACGAGTTTATCTGAGTTTTTTTAGTCGTAAATGTATTATCAGACGTTAAAATAGGTTTAACAGCCGTTATTGATATTGCCGTTAAATCGTTAATGTGAATTATCCAACAAATTGCATTCAAATATTATTATTATTATTATTCAATATGGTGCATATAAAGAAAACTATTATAAGTAGGAATCCATTATCTTTTATCTGCAAATGTTTACACAAGTTTTACCACGTTGTTAAACTTTAAAATATAAGAAAATAAATAAAAAAACGTTCTTTATGATATCGTTTTAAACTTGACGCATATGAAATTGTGTGAAAATAATTGTCGCCTTACAAAAGAAGGAAATAATTTATACTTAAAAGGGTGAAGCCATAATATGACTTACCTTGTTGAATATCAAGTGCCCTTCTTTAAATGTGTTATCAAAGGGTTAAATTTTAAGTGTTTTAAAAAAACATTGTAGCCAAAACCCAGGGTGTAAAATTAAAATAATGATAGGTGACACTGAACTTTTATGAGCCAATATTCTAACATACGGTTTAAATTGACATTTATATCATTAACAGAACTTTAAGAATGATATGCCTTTAGTGGAGCAGGAGTTGCTTAATATTGAAGAGCACCTTTACTCACCCTGGTTTTTGTATGGTCTGTTTTACTCTAGCTTTAGTTTTCAGTGTAGTTTTGTGCGTACTATGTTTGTCATTCGTTCTTTTTGTATGTTCTTATCTGTTTTCTGATTTAACGATTTCTGTCTACCCTTTTGTTATCTTGGAATTCATGTTTATATGACTGAGTGTTGCTCTTGTGGAATCGACATAAATAACGACGTATATTGCAAAAAATAAATATAATTAAAAGAAAGAAAAAACACTTTTAACAAGCATGCTTATTATCAGAAAACTTTTAGCAAGCATTCGTTTTATCAAATAAAGAATGACTTTTGGCTTAAAATAGAACATATATTATTTTTCTAATTGTAAGAGGCTGATCTCACATTCCATAGTCCAAAATCAATGACGGTGATATTGTAAATTCCACCAAGACCATGGATTGAATTATAGATTAAACGCGGATACCACATAAACGAGAAAAACTAGGATGAACGGTCTTACATGTGGAATAACGTCGTTAAACTAGGATAAACGGTAGTTAAAGTAGGATTAAAGAATTATTGTGGTTGCCGAGTGTCATACATATCTTCATACTGACTTTATTGAAGTTACAACATTAAAAAGTTTTAAGGTAAGATTTTTTTACATGAATGTTATTTTATCACATTTTTATATATCTTTACTGCAATTTTCGAAATGGATGGACATTAAGAAGCAAACAAAGTGAAAAAAAACTACGACGTTAAGTCGTTCAGAAATTGCACGCAGTGTTGTATTCAACTTGCTGACATCTTAAGCTTCCAAACTAGTGTTAGATTTACGATTTTTACCAATACTCTTGTTCTTGTTGTAATAATTTTGCATATTACCTTACCGAGCTGTATAAACCAAACCAACATACTACAGATCTCTTGTATTAGAAACGAATTATTGGCTTTAAAATACACAATGATACATGTATATTATTTATCCACTGCTTGCTCTGTATAACAACAAATAACAATAAATCATAAAACAATTAAAAGATTATGGCCTCATAACAGCTAGCCACAGCTGTTTTACTGTACGTTGTTTTTAAACAGATTTGCTGGATTTAAACGATACCTGTGTTTCTTTCATGTGCTGCACCTTTCCTAGGTATGGCAATGGCACCATTTGTATCTCAAATTTTGAAGAAAACAAAAATGATCAACGATATAAATTATTTCATTTCTATATCTAAGTGAAACCTATGTTGTCATGTCTTTCAAACAACTAGCATCGGCAAGTTCATGTTTAGTTATAGCCTTAACATCGCTATAAATTGTAGGTGCTTGAAGTATTATTCCAAATGTACCAACTAAACATGCTGTTGTGAATATCCATAGAAACAGTCTATCTACAACCATGGCAACGTATTTCCAATCTTCTTTTATCTACAAAAAATGATACCATTTAAAAACGTATATTAACACTTCTGTGTCATATTGAAAAGGGAGATGTATTTCGATTGTCTATGAGACAGCGATCCTAAACGTTCAAAATTTACATCTAAAGTTATCCTAAGGCCTTCAATAACGGGTAAATTCACACTCAATCTGTAAAAGGCCCTAAAAAGGAAAAGTGATGATATTCCAATGACACAAAAAACAAATTTTATTTACCAACTGAACAATATTTTTAATCTGTTGAAGTCGAAACACAGAACACACAGGAAAACTAACAAAAAAAGACAAAAAGATGTACCGGCCTCGAACAATGACAGCTACTTCAAAATCCAAACACAGTTGATAACAAACATGGTTCTCTTAAGCTAAGACATAAACTAAACACGCCTCGCTAGATTTAGTGTAAAAATCACTAATACCCATTGATTAATTGATTATTGCTTAACGTCAATCGGCAAATATTTCATGCATGTTCAGCAGGAAAACAAATTAACAAACAATAAATCAATATGTAGACTGTAAGCAAGGGACCTTTAGACTGCCACTGGAAAAATTGCGGGTTAGATAGGGGCAGAAAGGTTAGCCTTGTAACTGGTCGCCTACTGACCACTCAGAATGAACTGTTACAAAGGGTCTTTAGCGTACTTAGGACGTGTCATTTCCTAAATACGGGGCATCTTTAACCCTCTGGACGGATTGTGAATTTATACATCCCAAACTACCAGGGATGCCCCTTTTAGAGGACGAGTGCCTCCATGACGGAGATACCTGGAGCCCACAACCTTTGCGAAGGGGAGTTCGATTATTTATACATCCCGCTCATACTAAAAGACGCCCTTATGCATGGTTTTACCTCCAGGCGGAGAAACCGAACGGCTAATTTCTATTCCCCTGCTGACCTAGAATACCCACTGAAAACAAGGTATTCTGCATTTGCCAACAAAAAAGTAACGACAGCATAACGGACTAAAATTTAACAAAATATTGCATGATTAGTTTGATGTTAAGTATTGAGCAGAGAGTCAATGTTGATATCAAAACTAGTTAACAGTATGCAAGTTCTCGCCGTGATATGGCTTTTATTCTGCTGATGTTGATTTAAACAATAATCAATTAATCAATCAGTTGATACCAAAAACATCAGTAAAAGGTCACTTGTACCCAAAACTTCCTAACCGTTTAAAAATAGCTTCAAATTACATAAATGTCAATGAGACCGGACCACATTTACACACGACTGACATAAATCAAACGTTTAAGGTTCTCGCAATGAAATCAACAAGGGTTGAATACTACCCGTTGTGATAAGCTCTATATCTCCCCCAGATAAATCACATTATCCAAATTGTACATGTAGAATAGCAGGTCAAACAAAAAGCTAACCATAGTAATGAAAATCTGAACATGCTAATAACAACCCAACGAACAAGAAGAATAACTTGTTTTGTCGAATCTAAGCCCTAACTCTTTCACCGAAGACAGAACAAACTTACAGAAGAGTTGAGCATCTTTAGCTAACCTGGCCTAAAAGGCCTTTTGAGCTATTCTCAGCAGTTGGCGTCCGTCGTCCATCAGCTGTCGTTCGTCAAAAATTTACATTATAATCTTCTTCTATGAAACCACTTAGCCAATCCTAACCAAGTTATCTTAGGATTGCTATTTTACTGATAAAATCAATTATGCACAGACTTATTTAGTATTTCTTGTGTTTTTTTCAATAATACGTCGATATTACCATCATAATAATACATCATCTTGTGGGGTATTTAAAAAGAATGAATATGGAATATAAGCCAGAAAGACACGATCACATTTACTTAAGTTTATAACAATTACTCAAGAGGTAATTTAACTGCGTGTTGAGCGCTTTTCTGGATTTACCTTAATTAGACACGCTAGGGGTAAAAATTTGACACATGATAATCTATTCATATGTCTTACTATAACAGAGGTTTGCCTAATTGCAAGAATAAATGTTGCTCATTTATAAACGGGTTTATATATATCACAATTCGTTATTTTTACAGTTTACTCAATGATCCTATTTCTAGATTAAGAGAGAAACTATACTCTTTGTCAGGGTTTGTTGAAACGGGTAAAAGAATATTTAAGAAAAACTCTCTGCCGTATTCCTCTATAATAGTGTTTGAAAAGTGCAACCAAGTTGCAATAATACTTTTTATAAATCTCGATGTATTTTAAGCTGCGCCGAGTTTTTAATTCTCTACGGGAATTTTACATTGTAAAATCAGCCATTTATTCGCCAGAAGTGCCTCTTTGCACGCGCTAGCGCGAGACTGGGAGTAAACATTGCCAACGCTGTGTAATAATTATGTAATTAAATAAGAATAAGATAACATGCAAAAATTGTTTGAGGCACTCCTGAATGGAAATTTAAAAGTATTTTTTATATGAATCGCGAGAGAAGGTCCGAACATAAGAAATGTGCGCTTTTTAAAAATTTCATTATCTAGCTATATATAGGTCAAACTTAAGCTCTCCCGCCAAAAACGAAGATGGCCGACCTTCAACGTTAAATCTCCGTCGAGAAATTCAGGGGCAGATTATAGTATGTAAAACGTTATTGCATAGTGTAAAAGATAAACCGTTAACTGTGGAAAAATTCTTTCTTTTGATTAAAATAAATACAAAAACAGAAACGCACCTATTATTAAATATAACGCGAAAATCACACTCCAAAAAAGCCAGACATAGAGTATACAGGGTTTAACAATTTGGACACGGTATATTTTCCAACATAATTATTTGCCACACAGAAGTATATGTAATATGACCAATGATTTTTGTCTATTTGAGTTTCATTGGTCGATACACCGTTGATGATACGGACAACATCATCTTTTTGGGGTAACACTTACAGAATTTTCGCGGTCACCTTTCTTTAGATGGTCTGCGATGAAACAGACACTTTCCACTGCATCTCGAACTTCCTTTGGCACTGGTCGGCGCATGCGTAGTCCTGATTCGTCAACTTCAGTCATCATGACATCTCTACTAGCTTGCAGGAACCCTCGTTGCAAATGGAAGTTGTGTTGTAGAATGTCTTTGCAAGTTTTGCTAACAGGTAAACCATTACACTGTCGTAACTGCATTGATGTCTTGGAATCTTTTTCAGGTCTTGGACGTCTCATATACAAAAGCCTTGGCAATATACCAAGGAAGAGACGTCTGACCCATGGAGCCATTGTATGTGTATATGGTGAACGAAAGTGAACATTTAATACAATTACAGTCACTAAAATTGAAAGAGTTACTAGAATCATAGTAAACAAAAGGTATTTTCCAATTAATGGCACTACAATGGATGGCGGAATGATTTCTGCCAACAGTAGAAAAAACACAGTTAATGAGAGCAGAATAGAAATGCACAAGGTAATTTTCTCGCCGCTGTCCGAAGGGAGGTAAAAAACCAACACCGTGAGGAAGGAGATTGCAACACAAGGAATAATCAGTGTTACAGTGTGGAAAAGTGTTTTTCTGCGCATGGTAATGTTAAATGTTATATCAGGCTCAGCGCAACACACACCATCTCTGTAATTTTTCTTTGCCGTGCTTTCAAGAATATCCCACTCAACACTTTCATAAAACTGTCTCATATCAACACCTTTTTGAATTGTGGCAGTTGAAGAAACATCTTTTGCACAGATGTGAAGCAGATCAACTTGGTTCCCACCATACGTCCATGAACCAAATCTCATGTAACATTTCTGAACGTCAAAGGGAAAAAATTCTACATCGATTACACATGAACTTTTGTATATTGCAGGTGGTTCCCAAACAACTTTTCCATCGGGGTGAAGCGTGGCTTTTGTCATAAGAGTAACCTCATAATTACCATCGGCACTGAAAAGCCAATTGTTTTTACTTAGGTTGGGTTACCAGGAAATTCTTGTCTTTTTTTAAAGGAATATAATAACAAAGAACCGCAAAAATTGATAACAATAAAGAGTTACACCACAATGTTTAACGTTTGGATTGCTCTTTAAAATTTATCATAGTGCATTGCTTGATTGTAAAAGAAACCCGTCCTTATCATTACGTACAATTTTATGTCCGTGAGTGAATGCCCTGATAACCCATCAAATAACAAAACACATGTTGTAAGACACAGTAATAGATTTATAAATAACATTTCCAATAAAGTAAGTGGTTGCCTAATTGTATGTTTTAGGGAAGATACATGTGTGTACATATAGAAATAAATTTAAAGACGAAGGGAACAAATAAAACAGGAAACAAAAAAATTTCAATGAAATTCCTTTTAAAACTCCAAAAAGGAATATCAGAGAAAAGGGACTTGGGAGGATTGCCTTGTGCTTTCTACCCATTACTCTTTAGTTTTGGCATCTACTGTAAGAAAAAAGCATCATCAATACAAGTTAATATCAATGTAATATTTCAAACGTGTATTTCTGTATTTTTGATAAGTTTGCATTTAAAAAATCAGCGTTAAAAACTTAACAAATATGTGCAGTAAATGAGGAAATGATAAAACATTAACACTAGCATAAAAAACATAAAAAAGTTACAGACGTAACTTACTGAACAACAACAGTAATTATATTCTTTTAATTGAAAACGCAAAACGTACTACACATATACTTACTTATTGTACAACACAATATCTGGTGTCCATATTTTTTCAATTGGAACTTCTAAGACGGATAAATTAGCGTATTCAGACGGATTCCACGTTAAACTTCTGTCATACCATTCCTTCATAGAGAAATTAATAATTGCACAACATAAAAAACAAATAGAATAAAAACCAAATAGTGCTCTTACAAAACGAAAAATGGAAAAGACAATGATTTAAGAGTAAGCATTGCCAATATCTAGTGTACAGAATGCAAAGTACACATTTTGTTAGACGTATATCGAAACTACATGTATCGAAAATGTTATTTTAACCAACAAGTGTACCTTCAATTTCCATGTGTTCCAAAAATAATTTACAATTTTGTTTTTAAAGGACTTAAGGTCTTTAAGTACACCAGATATTGGGATTTTCAGAAGTGTGAGACGAGAACACAACGACAACTTGGTGATCTATAAAACAACACTATTTCCGTTTTACTCACTTATTGTACAAAACAATATCCGGTAGCCATATTTCTTGAGAAGGTACATACAACCGTTTAACACCGCCATATTCTTCCGGTTTCCATTTAAGTTTAATGTCTTCCCACTCCTTAGTGACCAAGCATCATGGATGATAAAATATATTTTCTATATTTGTATAGAATTGTCGACAATTACAACAAATCAGGAATTAACAAATGTGTCATTTTCACCAAAATCTGCCTAATCGTTTTGGATACTTGGAAAATCAAGTAAAATACCAAAAAAAGAGACTTTAAAAACTACAGCATAATATTAACCATTCATGGACGGTTTACTTCCAACGTGAGAGAAAGTAATAGCATTAAAATGTAAAAAGGATTATATCAAGTTATATTGACAATCAAAAAGGGGAACAATTTGAACCTTAACACTGATATTGTTTATGTCAATGTCCCTCTTATCAGTAAGTATCATGTTCATTACGTTGAAAAACTATATGGCAGTACTGAGCATCTTTTCAAACCAAATTTCACTGTTTGTATGAAATTTTATCTTTTATTTATTTTTTTTCATATATGAAATTTTCTTTAAATATTTGCCCACAGATAAAAGTTTTCTTGTCATAAAGCAACAGCTCAGAATCATATGAAAATATTGTATACAGTTTGGTAAATTGTGTTTCGTATCTTTTCAATATTGAAAGGCTAAATATTTTTTTTAATTAAAACTTGTTATCAGGTAATTTAATGTAACAAACATACGTTTTTTTTGCACTAGTCATAAAGCAAGTGTATCTCATGCAAATCTCAGCAGGCATTATTATAATTAAGCCATGATATTGCCCGACTATCACAATAGCTCGCTATACCACAAGATGAGGAATGACATGTGAAACGTTAACATGTTAAATATCTGAAATAATTTAAAATGATTATTTTTGTGCGCCGAATTAGGGTTTGGTCTGCATGTATATTTTTGAAGTCCATGTTAATAGGAAATATGAAGCATAAAATAATTGGAATACGCGATTATTTTAACTAAAATATTTCAAAATCTTCAGGAGTCTACCAGGCATGATCCCCTCTCAGTTTTAAATTGTATCACGTGATTATTACCTGATGCAGCCAGACGTTTGTTGTCATTATCTGATTCTTTTCATCCTGAAAATAGAAACAACACCAAATTTTGTTGATAAAATAGTAATATACCCAAACTAAACATAATCTTAATTATTAATTAATAATTAATAATAACTATAAACACAACTACTTTCGATAACGCAACTGAAACAGTTTAAAAAGGGCTTTGCTCTTTTATTGTATTCTATACGTCATAGAAATTATCATCCATTTGATATTATTACTTCATGTTAGTCGGATTTACGTAATTACTGTAGTTTGTTGATCCTTTCACACAAACAATTCTAAAATATCCCGCTTTCTGGAAAAATATTATTCTCCTTATAGAGTTTACAGATATTACATATTTTGCACATATCTAAAAAGCAGCAGTAAGTAAAGAACCATAAAAACGCGATGAGGTTATGGAATGAACGAAACCACTTGTAGTCTTCATATATATTTGATTAAGAAATTGCGAAAAAAGAGATAATATTTATATATAACAAATATCGGCAAACAATAAGTAAAATAAGGCAAAACAGATAACACTTAAATATAAAAACGACATTGACTTGATTACAGGTTCCTGGTTGAAGGCAGGCACATAAAGTATTTGGCGGGGCAAAAAATGTTTGTCAGTGCAAAAACCTCCCCCTTATACCTGGGACAGTGGTTTGACAAAACGACATTAAAACCAAACTTTAAAAACTTTTTGTGTAAGATTTAACTTTTGAAGTCTATATATATATTTAGTTCACGGGCAATAACAAATAAAAACGTGACAAAATCACAAATATTGGTGATGTAACATCGTGAAAATTACACAATAATGTTCTATCATCCAATATTTTTTTTATTTAGCCACCAAAAATAATTATTTAAGTATATTTGCATCAACTCTGTCCCCACTATATTTTTATTCGACTGGTAGTAAATTTGATGTGATGCATGTGTTAGACTTTGTAATGGCGGTTTAACATCTTTTACACAGTTTTTGGAATCATAAGTCTTTTCCTTTACGAGCAAAGAAGACAATACCAACAAAGTTATGTTACTTTGTTCAATAACCTTTGAGGTCTAAACATCTCACTTTTCTTTATTTTCGGTCAAGTTATGAGGAGTGCATGAACACGCTTTGACTACTATCTTAATTTGCTAATGCAAATTGTCACGTTCTGTAGCAAAAATATTAGCGCCATAAATTCAAAATTTATATTTCCTCATTGTGTTCTATATCATCTTTATAACAAAAATAAAAAATTAATCTTCAATATTTTTAATTTACAACTGCAACCAAATATGCATGTAAATGTCTTTATAATAAAATGTTGTAAAATTTATAGAGGTTAAATGTAAAACCAACCTTCTTTAATTACAATTACACCAAAGGAAATAAGAGATTGAAATGTAATACAAGTAAAACAATAAAAATACTTCATACCCAACTAATCATGACATGTCATATAACGTCAATATATATGCATATATTCTCTATTTTTTCAGTGTGGTTTGGCAGGAAAACCTGGTAAAAACTCGAAAAGTATTCAAAATGGAAAATATGTTTGAAAAAGTTAAACAGAAACACATAGGAGAGAAAGAAGAAATAGGACTAAGCTGTATCGACCATCCTAGAGAATTAATCATTGCCTTCTGTGACACATGTCAGAAAGCTGTATGTTTCGACTGCACAAGGGAATCTCACAAAGACCATTCTTGTTTTAAAATGGATCATAAAGCTGTTGATGCAAAAAAGAACATTCCTAAGATATGTACGCTTATTCAAAGTAAAAAGCTACCAGAACTGATGAATTCATTACAGAGAATAAAAACAAGTAAAACCAACGTATCAAAAACAGATGATGTCATCGAAAAAATTCACAAAAGGGCAAATGAGCTTATGGCCATCATTATGGAGGAGCGTGATTTATTGATTGAACAGTGCCAGAAATCCGCGAAGTCACAAGAACAATATTTCCAAATTGAAGAAACTCTTACACGAAGGTATATTGAGTTGTACAAAACCAGTTTACAAGAGGCGCCGGAAGTTTCTGAAAGTAAAAATAATATTGAACTTGTTTTGTTCGAGAGTAAATTAAACAGTCAAGTTAGAGATTTTAAACCTAAACCGATACTGTCTTCTGTAACACCGGTGTTTAAGCCGGGAAAGACGGATAAATCAATCCTGAAGAATATGCTTGGCGTAGTGTCTTGTGATAGTAACTTTGAGAACATGAACGCCGTGAGTGGTGAACTTATCGGAATTCAACCCAAGCTTGTGTCATCAATACGATACAGTTGTACCAATATTTCTGTTATCTGTTTTCAGGGCAATGATTTTGCTTGGATTCATCCTGCAGAGTCTAGCGTCGGGGCAATTATTGACATTAAAGGGGCAGAACATAAAAAATTTGAATTCGGAGTAGAGTTATCAGATATGACTGTTGCCGAGAAAAATGTTATCCTAGCAACGGATACCAGAAACATGCGCATTTTAAAAATCACAAGCAACGGGGTTTTGAAAGAGATAATTAATACAGCTCCACTCCAACCACATGGAATCTGCTCCTGTAAAAATGGCGACTTGCTTGTCACGCAGATGTTTAGAGCTGATCCGAAAGCCTCGGATAGCAAGCGCTTAATTCAACGTCTAGGAAAGGGATACATAAAAAAATTAACAATTCAATTTACAGAATCTTTCTTCAATAAAAAGCATATTCTCACGCACCCCCGAAGAGTCGATGAAAACGGAAACGGTGACATTGTAGTCGTGGACTTACTGGGAGAGACATCTGGGCGGTTATGTGTTTTTGATTTTGTCGGAAAACTGCGCTTCACATATGAAGGAAGTCCCCGAAGGACAAAATTTCTGCCTTTTGATATTTGTTGCGATCCCGAGTTGCGCATTTTTGTCTCAGATTACTACAATCACGAAATAAATGTTCTTAGCTGCGATGGCGAATATATTCAAGAAATTCTAACCAATCAGGAAGGATTACTTAATCCGATTGCAGTTACCCTCGATCATAAAAACAAATTGTGGATTGGGGGCAAAGGTGGCAAAATACTTGTATATAGGTATTAATTTTTGAAATTTTCAATGTAACATCTTGTATTTATTTGTAATACATTATACTCAGTTATGAAGTACGGTGTTTTCATATTTAATTAAAAAGAATAAGGTTTGCTGTTTTATTGACTGCTTGAAACAATTAAGTGCCTTGACATATAAACCAGAAAGACCATCTAGAAAAAGCAAGAGAACACAAGTTTCAGAAAAAAAACAAGTTGTTGTTTGTCCTGTATAGAGTATATCAAAATACAAATAAATAGTTTTGATTGCTGTTCATTTTCATGTCCGTACGACCAACACCTTATATATCACACCAAAATCACAGAGACGACCTCTTTAATTGTATGACCATAACCATTTTTCTTTCTAGTTTGCAGAATGTGATGTAAGTTTCTCTTGTATATCTTCTCAAAAATCCTTTTTTCATCACAAGTAATATGTTAAATGGAAAAATTGTTAACAATTAGTATTTTCCTAAAATAACAAAATTATATCGACGTATGTTTTAATTTATTTTATTATTGTCGAAGAAAATAAGAACTTAATAACAAGTTGAATGAAAATTTCGTAATCCTTTTACATGCGATATTGAATTGTATTAATGATTTTATTATTATGACTGGTAGAAAAATGTAGTTTTAATTTTCTGAAGAAATCTTGCTCCATTGTTAACAGTTTCTACAAATATAATCGAATGATAGTAGCATTTACCAACAAATGAATCACGAATGAACATTTACATTCCATTCTAAATTAATGTTTTACTGACAAATAGTGTAACAAGAGTTATAATACAAAAAATATGTTGACAATATCATTAAGCGGTTTGAAAATGTGCACTGAATCACGAACTCTATGTCGATATGGATTTCATGTTGAAAAGACACATTTCTTCTTACTTGTAGATCGTTAAGTCATGAACAAATTTAAATGCCTATGGTATAGATTAAATTCATACCTAACAATTAAAGACGAAAGCTTTGTAAAACGACACATTCATAAGAACTTATTGTGCCTAAAGTAACGATAAACTTTGAAAAATAATATTTAAAAAAACTTTTGAGCTCATTTCTACAGAGTAAATTTTCATCAATGATACCAGAAATGTCTACAGATCATTCAACTTTAAACAAAGCATGTATGAATTAAAACGTGCAACTGATCTATTGGTTTAAAATAAGGACTTTAAACTATAGAGTAACTGTGACGTTAAATTTTTGTATTCAGTTTTTAAATTGTGTTTGTTCGCACACAGACAGAAGAATGACAAAACATAAAAAAAATCATAATAACCGGCATTTGTTACTTTAATGGTAATAATTTCATTTGATTTTAAAGACGCTACGAGATTTTTTTTAGAAATGTAGTTTTACAAAGTTATACATAGGATTTTTCAAAGTTATATTCACTTTTGCACCATACTGTATATCAATCCTATCTTCTTAAAAGGGTACCCAACACCTAAGATCGAGAAATAACTCTGTAAGATCATCTAAACGTTTTAATCAAGTATCATTTATATTAAAATTAATGCATCTCAGTGATCAAAATTTTTGATGATGATATTACTTTATATCTATATTTAAATAATTCTAGAGAAATGTGTGATTCAAATTTTTTGAAATTTTCATGTTTTCTTTCTTTCATTAAAATAAATGTCTAAACAAAATATAATTTAAACGAGTGGATTTTTTTTTATGGTGTTGGCTACTCCCTTAAATTCACACACCTTTGTGATTCGCTTCTGGGCGCATCACAAGTATTATAATAATGAGAATTAAGACATAGACGGGATGTCACACCCAACCTGATGGAAATGTTGCAAATAAAGCTCGGAAAGCAGTCCTTTAGAAGCAGCAGTCTCTAAAAATTAAGCTTCTAACTAACGCGCAACACTTTATCAATACGACCACTCGTAACCTTAAAGGACCTTTTGTTAAAACGTTCGGCTGCCTCCACCAGACATGTGCCTAAATAGCGATCTCTCAGTATTATATATAGTATGTTTTTT
Organism: Geukensia granosissima; assembly: GCA_032357055.1. NCBI lineage: Eukaryota > Metazoa > Mollusca > Bivalvia > Mytilida > Mytilidae > Geukensia > Geukensia granosissima. The sequence continues at coordinate 911,908 of JAULBM010000027.1, read as the reverse complement.
ACTAACTTTGACTCTTCAATTCTTCAATTCTTATCATATCAAATAACCAACTGTGAGTTATTATATTAAATTCTTACACAATATATATAGGATGATCAATAACCACCAAGACACCGAATGCCAGCAATGCCCTTTATTGACAGAAACCATGGCGTGTCGTAATATTAATTCATAAATTAATCAGAAGTTCCGAGATAAAATCAGGAAATGACCAGTCTTCTGACATTCGGAATCAAAATCAAAGAAGAAATTCTAATAATTATAAGTATAACCTGTCAGAGTGGATATAATAAAGGAATAAATCTGTGTTATATTGTCCATTATTATTACGTATGTTGTCCAACAACGTCCGTGAACATCAATTTAATCTGACGACTTTCCTGTCATTAATGCATGAAGCAATACTAAAAAGCAATAAAAATTGATGCACCTCTTTAGTTGGTCACAATGTCTCTCGACAATCCTTGTTCCTCTTCAAAAAGATTAATTTTGTGCGGAATTTTTTGCAGTAAATGGTTGAAAAACAAATGAAGGGATCGACCTATGTTTAAAGACTACCTCGAAATTAAAAGAAAGCATACAATTAACCGTTGGCAAATAAAGAAACCAATTACTTTTCCGTTTATAGATCGAAAGTACAGAAAAGGCAAGAACGGAAATATGCATGACCCGAACAAAGTAAAACTTATACAGAAAAATTATAATATACCATGACATCAATTATATAAAATTAAAATGAATAGTATCTCAGAATCTTCAAAAGGAATTCGAAGATACCAAAGGGACAGACAGAAATCGTTAAGTCGGAAGACAGACAAGACCATGGCCAACAAAA
>JAULBM010000027.1:863583-886501 GCA_032357055.1 Geukensia granosissima | reverse complement strand
CGACAATCGACCTAATCTAAAGCAAAAATGGTGAACATATAACAATAAATGACAAACAAAACAACAACAACCACTGGTATTAGTATTTTATATTGTCTTAATTGGTACATGCATTTTTTCATAAGGATTTAATATTACTGGAAATACCAAAAGTATTATTAAAAAGATTTTATCTCTAAAATGAAATTACTTAATTTATTATTGTCGCTATTGTGTTATATCTGCTGAGTGCTGAAGGGATGGGGCCGCCATATTAAGAATTTACTCGGATGAGTAAAACACAAGACAACAAAAAAGACATAAGCAATATTCTTACAGAGCGAAAGCCGACAAGTGAGAATAAAAGACCTGCAAACATGATTAAACTAACTTTGTTGAAAAACTTCCTATATGTTTCGATTCTAATGCTACTGGATGAGAGGGGTACTCCTTGAAATGTACATAAAGCACACCCAAAATTATTGAAGTACCAATAAAAAGACACCAACAGACCAACTAAATTTTAAAGAGAGGTAAGTTGAAAACATGAAAACACGGAAAGAATAACTGACACATTGGACTACATTCAAACAAATGGAAAGTGGAAAAGTCGGATGAATTGAAAGCAACAACTTGAAGCTATTAAACTCATGGCCAACATTTGAATAGATAAACTACGTCAACTTTTATTAAAAAAATATGTGAAGAAGAATATATACCGGATGTCTGGAAATGAAATTTCCACTGAGGGCGATAGTTCCTTCTGAAGCAAGCAACTGAATATGTATCACTTCGAATCCTATTCTAGCAAGGGTCACTGTCATTTTAGAAAGAAGGTAGGATTTTACTAAATACAAAATTACCAATTTTAAAGAAATATGGAAAATTGAGGTATGCTATATCTACATTTCAAGGAGAAACCTCTCATCAGTAGCATTAGAACCGAAACATAGGAAGTCAATGATTCAAATACGAACATGCAGGATCAGAAAAGAGAATTCACGTGTTAACCAAATTGTCACTCACGATTTTCACTGAGTTACTGATGGAATTGTAGACATCTCTCAACTTATCTACGATGGATTTGTCTGCCAAGTGGTCCATTCTGGGGCCTGACAAATCCTTTTCTTATGTTCACTGGTATCTAACAAGAAAATCTAATTAAGTTTCATCTCTTTCTGATGGTAATAGACTAAACAAGCCAAACAACATAAAATTACACCTTTGGGCATTCAGTTGATGTTACAATCATATCTCTTATAGTATTAGGTTTTTGTTGATTTGCTCGCAAACTAAACAATTACTCTGAAAACACCCACAAAACAAGTGGGTGTTTAAATCAATCCCAACATGATAAAACAAATAAGAATACATGCAAACCATCCACACAAACCAAAGTGAAAAGAATTCAAAGCTACCAAAGAAACAGACAGAAATCGGAAAGTAAGAAGACCGACAAGACCATGGTCAACAAAATGAAGCTAACGGCAAACATAGTACACAAAACACTACACCGAAGAAGCTGACTAAAGCACGAGTAACAAGAACCCTACAAAACAATGTTCAGTTCAGGTAATACGTACGTTTAAGAAACTTCTGCTCCACAAGTGCCATAATCGATGTTAGTCACAACCGGTATAGGAATAGATAAGCAGACAGTGCGAATTAAAAGATACCCATTGTCATTTGTAAAATGGATATTTCGTACCAGTCAACCAAATCATGATGGGGACTAATTGAACAATTAATTTCCAAACGAAAGTAAAAATAGATTGGGTATACATTATAGAGAGACAACACTTACGTTACAGGGGATATTAGAATTAAGCACCAATTGCATCGTAATACAGGTCGACAAAAAAGTACCTGAATGGCAGAACTAGCTTTCTACCTTCGGAGAATTGGCAAAATGACAAATGATGCAGAGATTTTTTTACCTTTAGCTTAGTTTCGACTCCTGTTTATTTTGACTATTGGTTCTGATGTTAGTGCGTACTAATTTTCTTTTTATTTCAACCGGGTTTTAGCATTTTGACCTCGAGCATTGCTGACAAAATGACTGTACAGTGCATAAAATTCAAATATTTATTTTGTGATACACTGATTGAACATTGGCCGTTAAGTTAACAATAGTCCATGTCTAATAGAAAAAAAGAATGTTATTTTACTTATACCCTCATAAACAGTTCTAAGTTCTTCAGTGGATCTTGAGCATTAATTCACGCTCGTAATTATGTTTGATGTCCAATGGAACAAAATAAGGTTTAATTTGAAAGATCCCACATGGATGAACAAAAATAAAAATTTACATTGTGAAAATTCCGTTCCAGTGTAGTTAAATTCATATTTTCAGCTTCACTTATATAAATATCTTAAATATGTGACAACTCTTCATTATATCTTCTAAATAGGATCTCTGATGCATCAGGTAATACAAAATACGAAATTACCATTGTTGAATAAATATGGAGAATTTCTATATGCTTTATGTTCATTTCAAAGAGTTACCTCTCACCAGTAGCATTGGGATCAAAAGAGAGCAGGTCCAAGATCCAAACACAGCAAAAGAAGCACTCAAATCCAAACAAATCGAAATGGGAAGCCAAAATCCGACGACAGACGACAGGGACAACTACCCAAATGAAAATGCAATACATTTCCAGGTCTTAAACGTCTGAAGGTAAAACTTAGTGTAAGGTGTGAACTTTTTACCTGCAAGTTTTTTTTTCCATCCGTGGGACTCTAACATACCATATTTTGACATATCCTGCACCTGCGCATTAGACCACTCGGCCACCTATTCTACATGTTTATAATAAAATATAGCTTTCGTTGACCAGGTGATGCCTCTCCACGTCAGTGTTTCTAGATATTGATCACAGGACATGGCGTCTTGTTGCGTGTAGATGGTAGTTTTGCATTTTGCAGCCAGACAGCTATTCATTTAAAATGTAAAGAAATCAGAATTTCTACTCCATACAGGCAAATGAAATCAATTTTTACAAACGTCTTAAATATGTGAGGACAGTTAAATATACATGCCATGCGGATCTATAAATATGATAAATGTTGACATAAAATCAATTCTAAACGACTGAAAATTATTTTTAGTGTTAGGTAATAACTGACAATTTGTGTCCTTCCCTTAGTTGGACTCGAACTTTTCGCTGGTGTGACATCTCTGGGGCCGTCGTCATCACAAGTGTCCAGTGCCCTGTTTCGGTGACATTGATACGATATCCCAGTCGTTATATGTTCTTTCATCTAGCATATTTTCCTTAATAGAGATTTGGTTTTTAACAGAAAAACTACTTAACCATGGAATCCTACCGAAAAATGTCATCAGTTCATATAAAATATCCTCGTCCCTCACATTTTGGGGGATATGTTGTCATTGTTGTAATGTCTAACTATTAATGAATAAAGAACCAGCTTTGAATACTGGAAACACTATGGGTGGTAGTAATGGAGCAGGAGTTGCTAACGCTTTTGGAGCACTTGAGCTCGCCATTTCATGTAACATAATCTTTGGTTTTCGGGTGTTATGTTTTTGTGCGATATTGTTTTATATATATGTTCTTTTCTTTGACCTTTGATTTAACGGTTTGTGTTTGCACCGTTTTGTTTTTTCGAACTCATTATATTACAACTCCATATATGTGAAATTCCGACAAGTTGAAAAAAAACATACTTCGATTTCTTCAATTTTTTTATGATTATCCCCTAGAAATTTCTTCAGAAACATTGAATTTAATATGTTTAGTTTGTTGATTTAAACACATGGAGGGTTATCTCTTCTGTTTTCAATTTCTGTTGTATTCTTTAACGAAATAATAACGCAATTTGTGGGTATTTGATTTTTGTTTTTCGAGATACAGATGTAATTGGATATTTATGTGTCAAATGCTGGTGGAATGATACTTAAAATTGCAAATCAGAAATGAAAATGTTCCTCGGTAGTCACGTTTCTTATCCTGTCTGTACCAAATGAAAAACTTAATTGATAAATGAAATCCCATCTTTTGTGCAATAATCAAAGCAATTCATAGCTTTTCGACGTTGTTAATCTTCAATAAATAAGTAAAGAACTAAATTATAAAAACAATTGTGCTGTTAAACATGCATTTCTATCCTGTACTTTAGAGTTTACGATCGGTAGACGTAATTCAACAAAAACCATGTTTATTAATTTGTATTTATTTAAATATGTTATAGTACCGTTCATTTCGAATGATTTAATTTTGTGAAAAGAGTAACGCTCACAGATGTTTTGTATATATGCTTAATTGCTCTGATCACTACTTATGTTTCAGTGGGCTCTTAAATCGAATTGATTTGTATATTAATAAGGCAATAAACATTTGTATGTACTATAAAAAGATACTGCTACACAGAGGTTTTTCATGCTATCGATTATTACATCATAACCCTACCATTACATAACATATTTCGCCAGAATGAGGTTAAAGATGTCCATAGGGTACACATATACTGTAATTTGAAGAACTTACGACGTTGTTGATATTTTAATCCGAATAATTGCAAACAAAAAACGACTCAGAAAACAATTGATTAAACAAGACGGACCCCACAAGTTTTAAGGAGTGTAGTTATGTACTTGAGTATTTTACAATGTATGCAGATCCTTTTCCACTGATGACAATGTGGACGTATATATACTTTCTTATAAAGACTGCAATCATTGACTTGGTAGCTAGCTTGTTTGTCAGCAATGTCTTTTTAGAGGAGATTGTTAGTATCGTATCATCTGCGATATGCATAGTATACAAGTGCTGAAATACTTCCTACGTTTTGGTTCTAATGTTACTAGTGAGAGGTTACTCCTCAAAATGTACATACCCAGAAAAGAGCTTCGATCGTAGTATAAAAAGGAATTCGAAGATACCATAGGGGCAGACAGAAATCTTTAAGTCGGAAAATAGACAAGACCATGGCCAAGAAAATGAAATGATTTTTTTTAATGGATATTTCGTACCGGTCAACCAAATCATGATGGCGACCGAAAATCTTCCGGAGTGATGACTGTAATCTTTCCCTGAGAAACCCTTTGCTCAGTAGCTTTCTTGTCAGCTGCAACCTTCTATCAATAAAATCCTGATAGGAAGCAAAAGCTCTAGAGTAGCGTATCAACTAAGAAATATACACTCCGTACGCAGGTGCGGCTGGAATGTTGCTAGACATGAACAGAAAGTTTACAATAGAAAAAATCAAAGTCATCTCTCTTGTAAAGTTTTGTTCTTAACCCGCCCTTTCTGTCAATTTCTAGATGTAAGTCTTTTTTGCAGTATCTTTGAATTCAAGTTAAATGGGATAGACATAGTAACCAATTTAGAGTTATTCAGTGAAAGGGCATCATCTATATAGCGGAACGTGAAACCAAAAGATTGAGTCATTTTTTCTCTATTTTCTGTAGAGAATCTGTATGAAGTCAGCGTCATTTGAATAAAGGGGTAAATCGGCGAGAATTGGTGCACTAATGGTCCCCAGTGGAATGCCGACAGTCTGTTGAAAACCGTCCACCGAACATTACAAAAATGTTGTAAATCTAGATATCTAGCATTCCGCAAATGTCATCTTTAGAGTACATTTTGTTAGAATCAGAGTGGTAAATAACACAATAAGGTATGTCCCTCCCTAGAACCAAATATTTGTAACTGCGTTTGGCATCTTTTTTAACAAAACAGAGGTGAACTAAGGCTCTTAAATTTTCTTGAGTTTTGAATGTGGAATAGTAGTATACAGAGTGGAAAAATCAAATATTTTGATGCTATTGCTAGAGGAAAGGGACCTTGATTTGAGGCATTCTAACAGATCTTTATAATTTTTTAGAATCCACATTTGATTCACGCCACCTCTAGAATGGCTTGTTTACTGTAACTCTGGAGCCCGTTTTTACGAGATAGAATAACTGTCAGTAATTTGGAAAGAGGTTTTGTGGAGCATTTGGCAGATCCTGCAATGTAACGTGGCTTGTAAGGACACTTGTGAAGCTTTGAAATCTAGTAAAGTTAAGGAAGATCGAATTCTTCCTTTTCAGTTGAAATTCCAAAAGATGACAAAACTGAACGATGATTTTCAAGGATTTCTTCTTTGGTATAAGTGTCGTTGGGGTATATGTTGGGCTGCCAAGTGAACTGCCAATACCTAATTCCTTCATCAAGCAGTCTTTGTAGTGTGATTTACAAACATAAACAATGTTGTTAGAGACTTAATCGGCGGGGACGACATCATATTTGTCAAGGCAAATAAGGCATATTCTATCGTTGTTTTTCTGACAAATAATAAATGAAAGAAATACAAGGAACTATTTTTAAAGAACTTGTTTCGTGCTCCACTGAAATCTAGTAAACTAAAGGCAACAGCTTAACGAGAAATTATGCAGTACACAATCCAAAAAAGTTGTGGATTGTGTCTTCCTATATTCCATATTCTTTCTTTTAAATATAGCATACCTAAATTCTCCATATTAATTCAACATTGATATTTTTGTGTTTTGATGGGGAAAGTTAACCTGTTTTCTTTCCGACTTAGCATTTTTAATCGGTCTTGCTCTCAGTTTCAGGGTATGAAAAGACATACAGTAAGTATCTGTAGAATTCAAGGAAACATATGCGATGGGTCGCATTGCCAAATATTTATTTTTTATTTTAAGGATATCATCTATCAAATTGAATATGATATTAGGGGAAACTACATGCTTCTTTCCTCTTCCTCCAAAGCCCCTTTACTTATACATATCCAGAAGAATATTATAGCGAATGATCATAATCTTGACATGTTTTCAAAACATTAAGACACATCTTGAGACATACTTAAAGACATGTCTTGTAGATATTTATCTTGAGAAAAATGTTTTATTTCTTTCGCGGTCGGTACTTTTATTGTATCTTGTATTATACTTTTTAGTGAAATTATCTCAAGTGTTAAATCCATTTTATCTGATATTTATCTAATGTTTTATTGCTGTTTTGTCACAACATTGTCCCGGGTTAATGCTGACCCCTAAAACATGTGTCACCCCGCAATATACATTATGTGCCTGTCCCAAGCCAGGAGCCTGTAGTCCAGTGGTTGTCGTTCTTTACATTTTATAGTCATTCGATCTCTTTTTTTTTCTCGAAAGATGAGGTCGGTTGTCGTATTTTATGAAAAGTTTGTATTTTGTGTCCTTTACAACTTCCGTTTTGGTTCCGCTTCATTGTTGAGATTGTAATGTAACATGTTAAAGTTTAATTTCGACTGTTATTGGCCTTTTTTAAAAATATGTTGTCAATGAAAACATGTAGCTCTCTGAAGTTGTTATTTCCAGGGAACTTTACTGTTTGTCTATCTGTTCCTTAAACTATAAATTTAACCTGCGTTTGTCTTTTTAATGAAGTTAATTCAAATCTTTCCAATTTGTCGTTTAATTCAGAAAGTAAAGGGTAAAACGGTATGGCTTTCTATCTGTGATGACAGAAAAGATGATCACAATTATACCACATAAGAAATCCATTTTTACATGTACATGTATGTGTCTGTCAAATGTTATTAAAGATGAACTTGTCGTTCACTGGCATACTTAAGTGGATTTAAATACTTTGATATTAGACTTGTGTCAAAGTTTGTCTTTAACAAAATGGTTCTCCTATTGTACTTTTGCACTGATGAAAACTAAACAGATTCAATTTTTTTTTAAATGTATATAAATATTTTATGGTCTTGTCTGCCTTCTGACTTAACGATTTCTGTCTACCCCTTTGGTATCTTCGAATACCTATTAGTATTATTACATTTTTGTATGTGTTGCAAAGAATGTATTTTATTGGTGTTAATGCAGTCATGTTACTTGTAATTTTATATATAGGCAAAACATAACCGAAGCACAAAATACAAGAAAGTGGGTGCATCCATGACAACGCCATGAAACAACTTTTTACTAAAAGTCCTTTTGTGATAATAAAATACAGTCCACTAGGATATTTTCTGTTTATAGTTTCAAAAATCCACAGGTGTTTCTTGCATTCTGTGAAAAATAAATAACTGAAGCCTATGTTTATTTCTTTAGTACAATCTAGTTAGCAGTGCCAAACGGGTACAGTGACAATATAATAAGCACTTTGCATCCCACTGTCGTTAAATTTGTACTGATTGTTGTATAATCAATACGATATGCACCCTGATATACTCATAATAAATTTTATACTTTGGAAAGTAAAACATGATATATTTAAAAGGGGTAATTTTATAAAAAGTAATGGCGTATTAGCGTAAAATTGGCCTTAGTCATTGTGATCAGCCCTGGTATTTTCACCTGGTAATAACATATTAACAGCTATAAAGTTGCAACTTGAGACGTGGTCGTGCTAACAACCAGTATCGTATTGTGAGAAACATTTTCCGTCTTAAATCTCTCTGCTATTTTCTTTTTACAAAAACAGAATTGTACAAATTGGTGAATTTACATTTGTCCTTGTTTTTGCATGAAATGATGGTCCCTTTGATGAATTTCCTATTGGTAAAAAAATTGTAGAGTACCAACTTAAGAACAATCATACTGTAAAATAATATATATCGGGTTGGTTCCAGAAAAAAAATAAATAAAATTCTGGTGAACGTAGTCTCAGATGGTTTTATATATATAAGGTACTAAAATGTTCTACCTTTGGATGGAGAATCAACGCTTAGTGTTGTGTGTGTGATGAGATATAAAAAAGCAATTTCGTGGTATATATTGATAATACGTGTATGTCTTTGTGATTTAGGTCGCAAATGGGGTATTTTTATAGGGAGATATTTTACTCAGGGTTACATGCTTTAATGCTAAATCCATTTTTATCTCTAGTTGATCTCCTTTTTCTTTTATTTTGTTATTCCATTTACAATTCTTTTCTCTCATTTATTTTTGGAATTACGATTTCTTTGAGATCTTCAGTCGACGAAATGGGCGTATCAAAAGTTGATTCATGCATGTAAAATCTTCTTTTTCAATAGTTTGCAATAATACTTAGAATCTTACTACATTTTTACATTCCAGTTTTACATTATAATGACTAAAATTACTGACCAAAATATCACGCCAAAAATAAAATAAATTTCTCTATATAAATTCCGCGCAGGCCCCTTCCAATTTCTGCACTAGTTCACTACCTGTATAACTGCTAAATTTATGGGTTGTTCCCCATCTGTTAAACTGTGAATCTATTGCGGGAGAGTATTTTTCATGAAGATCAAATTTAACATCTGCAATATTAAAATATAACAGAACAGTTCAAATGCTCAGTTGTGCCAGCTAGCTCAAAGTATTGATATAATCATTTACACCCTTATGTATTACAATGTCCAGAAGAAACCAGATCATGTGGATATAAGGTATAGGGCACGATTTATAGTACACCCTGTAGCACTTATGAAAATTTGTACACTGCCTACATGTGTAAAATCTAAATTATAAGGAATATAAATTATGTATAATAAGTGCAAACACATTGTTTAGAAAGCCACTTTTAAAAGGTTTCTGTTTGTTGTTGGCGTTAGAACTCTTTGAAATACAACATATTTTAACAATATTGATAAACCTTTTTCGTGTTCCCAAATACTTTACTGGGTTTTTATTCCATGAAACATTTCAATAACTCTGTTCAAAATGTTCAAAATTTAGTACCGAAATACATGTAAATAATGTATAGTAATTACATATCATAATTTTATGTATATCCTGTAATAATTGTATGCGCCCGTGCAGAGAAATAACTTGTAACTGCAAATTTAATACATCTTATTTTTAAATTCGTTCTTAATTTGTAAACATACACATGCTACACCGCTGTTTCATCGGTCCAAAATTATATGTTACAATTAAATAGCTTAAAATGTTGCTCATTAATTTACTTATTTTGAACATTTAACTTCATTTTTTTCCCAAAGAAATAAGAAACAATTTGATGATACTACTAATGATAAATGATTCAAACGTGTGATCAGGATTCTTATTTTTATTACATGTGATATAGACAGGTCACTATCTTTTAGTGGAATATATTTATCAAAAAATGAGATATTTGTAAATGTGTTTAAACAATATTTGTAATCTTTTTTTTTAGCTCCAAAGAATAAATGTTATTGTAAACATAAAGAATTACTCGATCTTTAATTTCGGTGTAAAAACTGCGGTCTGTATTTTAATTTTGTTAACGACTTTTTTTCATTTTCATATCAATTTAATTTAATAAACTGGTTCAATAACACACAACAATTTGTTCACTTAAGGTTAAGATTTTCATTGAAACTCGGGTGATAAAATCAAAATATTGAATGTTTTATTGGATTGGAAAAAATTAAATGACTTCAAGTTAACACCGCCTACCAACAAACATAATCTGTAATTGGCTGTTATAGGTTAATGGTAAATAGGTGGAGTTATAACTGCAAAACTGCAACTACAGAGCCCGCCTTCTTAGAAAGGAATGCCCCTATCGGTAATTTATTATAAGCTTGATGAAAATTATTTATGTGTCGTGCTCAAGTTAAAAAAACAAGTATCTGTAACAGTAGTTTTATCGTTTAAATAGAAGCTGGCGCGGATTCTGGTCTAAATCCTTATTTTGACCTGTAATGGAGAGACCCCTTAAGAAAATGTCTGGATTTACAATTGATTCAATAATTGGAAAACAAACAGAAAAAGTAGAAAAACCTCTTCAAAAAGAACAAAACAGTCGACAGATTGAGTCAGAATTACATATGCGACAACGACAGGAATTGTTTGAAATGTTGAATGACAGAAAAGAAACCGAAGATACAATGCTGCGTCATGATACATCTCATCCGTTTCATGCAGCATCACAATCGTTAAAACATTTACATGACGTTTTATCTGCTGGTGCAACAGGAACATATTTGGCACCTCGCGTTTGCCGTCATCCATTATCAAATTTTAACTTCCATTCGATTGGTGTAACACAACAGATTCCTCAGCCATCACCAATACATCCATTAGTATTGAATTCAGGAAGACATCTTCACCCGTGGGACAGATATCCAGGCTACTATTACCCGAGATATCCAGGTGAGTGAACACGCAATGTTTGATCCCTTTTCATTGTTGAAAAACAAAATATAATCTTTAAAACATTTATGTGTATATAAGAATTATAGGGATAGTGCATAAATAATTCAAGTATAAAAGATGAAATATTCAGTGTAGTTTATATTGTATATATTATTATTATACAAAATTTAAAAGTTTTTTATACATAATTCCTTTCATGTGTTTGTTTGATTTTATACCATTTCTTCTTTATTTGTTATGAATGAATAATATTGTTCTAATTTTGAAAACTAAATGACTTTTAAATTTCAACAATTTACTTGTAAATGTATATAATAATGAAATGTAATGTTAAATTATATTTCCAATTCCAAAATGTGTGTGTTCGATTAGTAGACGTATTAAATTTCTCAGCAAGTTCCATTAAATTTAATTATCCCCAAAGACAAAAATATATGAAGAGATTTACCATTCACGAAAATATTTAAAATTGCAACACAGCATATAAAATTACCATGCTCCACACGAAGCAATGATATTCCTCGTATCTGATTTGGATCTACTAGTAGGAGGTTCCTTTTTTTAAAAATCCGTAGTTTATTCCTAATTTTACACTCATTAAGAGATTTAAATCAATTAATTAGAACTCATCATATTGTCTTTTGAAAATATTATCCATATTTATGCACCCTGATAAGAAACACTTTCCGTATCGAATGAAGTTATGGGTCCAAAATGTCTGTTTAATTGAATATCAGAAGTTGTGTTCAGGTCGCCTTGTTTTAGTGCTTTTAACAATTTAAAGTCCATAAAAATATTTCATCTTTTCAGAACAAATCTAACCTTTGACAAAAAACAATATATCGGAACATTTCAAGGTTCTCCCATTGCCGACCATTTTGTATAAAACTATTTACGACCGTAATTGAAACCTCCATAAGGTCAGTTTGGAACACCCAGAAAGAACGATGAATCAGGGGAATAAAAATCTACTATTTGTAAAAATGTTTCAAAAGTCCATATACTAAAGTACGCAAAAACACAATTTATTGACACTGAATGTAACTGCTCACTTACAGACTGGATCTTGTCGCAAGATAGAAATAACAATATACTATCCTTTTCGATCTGAAACATTATGAATTTAAAATTAGATATAATAATTAATAAAGAATAATTCATGGATTTTCCTTTTGAAATACATTTATTTACAAATTTTTAATAATATTATTATCGAAACCTCTTATAAGTAAATGATTCGGAATGCACCAAGCAACGGAATTTTTGTAAAAAATTTAATATATTAATCAAATTAAATTTAACCTCATTATCGCAATTTTGCACAATGGGAAATCATAAAATAATGGAAAAAAGAAAACCAAAATCCATAATTATCGAATATCTACAAAATTTATATTCACCTAATTATGTTTAATTTGAAACGATTTAAGTGCCATGCTTTATCAATAGTCATTTAAAACACAGATGAGTTTTCATTCATTTGCTTAATGTTCAAGAACAATAGTTTTGTTGAAATTTGAAAAGTAATTTGGGATCATAAAATTGAAAGAGCCCTAATTGTTTGTTCAGCTTCATCAACGTGTCCTCATTGTAACAATTAGCAGAAAAGATCAATGATCATAATCAGCAAAAAATATTGATTGACAATTTCAATTGTGCAGTCTGGCAAGGATTTCAGTGTAAAGGACCAAATGCATATATATTTACGAATGTTTAGATTTAAAGAATAATTCAAAATGAAACTGCTTTGAAAAAGTATTATACTGGTTATGGTTTATAACTAAATTACAAACGTGATTAATAACTTTTAAAACTATTTTGTACCATGTGCGTTTATTACAAATGTACAACTTGTTTTTTTTTATAGTTAATATGTTTTGATCATGCAGTTGATGTAATTCAAAAGATTAGTTAGAAAATAAAAAAAATATGTTTGGTATTTTACACGAAAATAGACATCTACTGTACACCAAACTAAATTCAACCCTAAATATATCAGAAGTTCAAACATGAAGTACGGCATACTATATATGGTTGGAATTCTAATTTGTTGCCGCAAACCATCCTGCAGTGACAAATTTCAGTTATCCTTAGGAAAACAATTTTCCCATTACCCCTCGATGTTAAATTGTTGTCATTAAAAATATATGTTTCACAATGGTATGTTTATTTAGATAAATATTGCAGTTCAGCACTACTACCAGTAGTGTAATTTCTAGCATTTTATTGAATCCCATCTTATATCTGTCATTTAACCACATAAAGGGCAAATTTTATCAAGTCTTGTTATCAAACCAATTGATTGTTTCCACCAACAGTATTAGGTATAATTAAAAAGTAAAAAAAATTACATTGCGTTTTATGGGAAAAATTTTATTACAAAGCAAAATGATTTTTTAACTACAGACAAAGCTGCAGCAAAAATTAAATTCCAACAATGTATTTTAGGATATGCTTCATTTTTAACCTTCGGTACAGCGTCACATTTGTTGTGGCAAATTTCATTTTGTATTTACAGAAATATCTATCATGCAAATTAAGCAAAATGATAAGTTTGTTTTATTTACAAATCGTATCTGCTCATGGTGTGCCGGATGTAAAACATAATTGTATTAACATTTGAATAAAACAGATATTGGTTTAAGTAAATTACTTATTCTAGTCATACTGGGGTCACGTGATTAACAGCGGTAATGAGACTTTTTAATGTGGGGTCACAGTCTTATTACGACAGCTTCACTAATTAGGGAGAATAAAACCGTCACAGGGACACAGTATTTATCACACACGGATATGTTGAAACGTTTAAATACAAAATAACTTCAATTATTTGATGAATGAGAAAATCTTTTCATGCAGAAATAATTATACGAGTTGATACTCTAGTGTAAATAAGTTAATGTGTGAATACATTCTTTATCTCTTATTTCTTCTTTAAATCTTTCCAGTAACAGCAGCGCCCAGCTTTTTGTTTCAACCATACAGAAAACCGAAAAGAATTAGAACAGCTTTTTCACCGTCACAACTTTTACAGCTTGAAAAGTCCTTCGAGAAAAGTCATTATGTTGTTGGTCAAGAAAGGAAAGACCTAGCTGCAGAGCTCAACCTTACAGAGACCCAGGTTTGTATAGCACACATATAGAATGTTGTATAACTAAACTCCCTTTTCTCTTTCATTGACGAAATGGGCATCTTTGACTTTTCCGAAGTATTACAATTAGACTAGAATATTAGGAAGTGTGTTACTATTATTCAAGTTTTCTAATGTGCAGGTGCACAAGAAAGGATATATTTAATATCCCATGAGTACATTGTCTGTGTCATAAACTTTCACCATGATGGTTCTTGTTTACTTTTCATTAAAGCAATGGCACATCTTTAAAAAGTCACAAACTTTGAAGATTTAATTTGTAGTCACGGACAGTGATTAAGTCAGATAATTTAACCGAGACCGTTATGCAAGCTGTCTCTAATACCAAAGTCGCGATAAAATTTTTAAATCTTGAGTGAAAATGAAGTAACGACTTATTCAGTGATATCTTTGAAAAGGAAATCCACGGACAATTAAAAAAATGATTAGATACGATCAATTAATTAATTTCCAATACCGTCCTGTAAAAGGAAATCAAACGAAAATTGACTTGTAAGAGAAACACCGGAGAGATCAAACACTGATACGGTAAATCCTTCTGCATTTTTTCTTATAGTAATTCAAAATTTTAACCCTGCTGTCTTTGTTTATTAAAACAAATAAATATACGATTATTCCTACAATAATTGCTTAAATAGGAATTTATATTTTTAACTGATCATGTTTATCTTCTAAATGTATTAAGAGTTATCATGTTATTTTTTATAGGTCAAAGTATGGTTTCAAAACAGAAGAACAAAGCACAAACGGGTCAAGTCGGAGGAAGGAGATGGAGTGAACTCTGTGACCTCACCGTGTTCTGAAGATGAGGGCAGAGAAAGTGACTGTGACTTAAGCGACTTTGAAGAATCACATCATGATCCGATGTGTCACTCTTGAAAAGTGTTTACATAAACTATGTATGCTGTGATGAACCTGGACGGGTACAAATTATATGATAATAAAGTGCAATATTCTAAATGTCTCCATAGTAAATAAATACGTTTTTAACTATGATAGTTTATATAATTTGACAATCATTTATAAGAGCATGATGCATTTTCAAAGCAAGGAGTTCTAATAATACATACTGCGTATCCACTCTCGAACGCTCGTCTTTACAAGGTTTCAGAATCGAACTCTTTTCTGATGTTTATAGAATGATTGATTGATTGTTTCTAAACATCCGGAAGGCTGTTATATCTCGATATTACAAAGGCAATTATTGATTGCTTCATAATGTCAAATAAGGGCTGTTAGGTAGGAGCAGAAACTTCAGCCTGTGTTACTGGTACCTTAGGTTTAACAGCTTGGAATGCTGTTAAACTTTTTTGAAGTTCAGTGAGCGTCACGTTTTTCCCATTAGGTAGCAATGTAAAAGCAAGGTCATCCAATAGGTATACTTGACAAGACTGTTATTTTTCCGGCGGAGAAACCAAGCAGGCTCTTATATAGACAACGGCTATTATGAAAAAAATTAGTTGTTAAATGTCGGGGAGACCTCGTGATTTATCACCAAAATACAACATTACCAATGATGAATAATAACCAATCCTCCTACTAAACAGTCACCAAAGGTTACAATCTAGAGGTATCCACATGGCCTTCAACAAGGTTGAAAATCAAGTCCTTGTGACGGGCTTCTATATCGCTCGATTAAAAAAACTAAGAGTTAATGTAAACTGACAGGCGAAAAACCAAAATGTGAATACATATAACAATGAAAATAAAATGAAAGGGAAGACAATCCAATAACTAAAATTTTTGACTTCAGCAAAAGTGCATACAAGATTTCACTTGTGTTTTGGACGTACATACATACTCCACCTTCAAGAAAGCATCTGAGCAGAGTTTTCCATATCTTGACAACACTTTGGAATGTCTCCATTTGAGCACCTACTATTTACAATATGCAATAGTAAACAAATGTGAGTAAATATCGCAAGTGCATACAATATTTCACCAGTGTTTTTGGACGTAAATACATACTCCACTCGACCAACGTACACTCCACCTTCTAGTACGCAACTGAGCAGTGTTTTCCATATCTCGACAATACTTTGGAATGTCTCCATTAGAGCAACTTATATTTAAAATATGAAAAGTAAAGAAATGGGAGTAAATATGGAGACTACACAACACCGTAATGATAAGCTGCAGAATGTTCAGATCTTTAGTAAGGCCCCCACAAGTTCGTCGACAAAGATGTTGTCCCAGTCCTTGTGACCAGTCCGGTCGCAAGACAAAAAGCCTGACCTATTGGGTTATGTATTTGGAGATTTTCTTGCATGTTAATAACCAGTTTTGATAGATTTCATATATTACATGTAGTAGGCTGATGCCCGTTGCGAATATTCCGTCCTCACACAGCCCCACTGGTTTTTGGCAATCAAAAAGCGATGTAAAAGCCTTTCGTTTTACATGTCTGTCTTCGTTGACAAAAAGTCTCGATAAGGCTAACGATATGATCTGTTTCCTTCTACCGCTGGTTTAAAATACTGCTCAGACACATATATTTACGATTTAAATTAAACCCCAAAAGAGCGGAAATGTTGCTGCAAAAAAAGAAAAGATGAAATGACCCCTTTTGTAAAACTTCTAGTTCTTTTTTATGAAACAAGTCGCGCAAGATGCGCCTATATTTATGTCCGAAGTCCCGAGTTGATCTTCTGAATCTGATTTTTAGTATAGAAGTCGATCAAACTGAGTTAATGCATGATATCATAAACTTAACGGAAATTAAAAAAATAAATAATTACTACATTAAACTTCATTTTCCAAAAGTCTTGACCAATGACATTCAGGTTCCAGAATTCCATCTGTATGTCTGGATCAACCAATAACCAATTGTATGTATTTATTTTGGTTATTTTATTTTGTTTTATTCCGATTAAGATATAGGAGCAATTATCGTACCGAGTGAAATAGTAATATTCAGTCTAAATACCAACGTAACACACTATTATAAAAAAGGAGATTGTCCAAGACAGTCAACCACCAAATGGCAGTAGAGTTTAAACTGTTGTATTTAGACGGCCTTTATCAATTACTTCCATATGGTAGTCTGGCCGAGTTTTTCCTCTCGTACAATGGTTTTCTGGGAAGTTCTCCTGAAAATGATGTATATTGTGGTCTAAATGGTAAATAAAATCACATGAAATTCGAAAAATATACATATAATTTCGTATTATTTCTAACAACACTTTTGTGTGCTAAAATTCTGAAGCGAAAATTTTGGAGCGGCTTGTTATGTAAACATTCAGTTACATTTAATGTTTAAACTCTTAATTAGTGGACATCGATAATTAGCATAAAATTTGATTAAAACAATCCAAATAGTTTTGTTATCTACTGTCATTATGATAATATTCTCAAAATTCCCGGCAGAAAGTTTTGAACCAGGGAGAGTCATAGAAAAAAGAGAACTCGTGTGAATATTTAAAGACTAATAAATGAAAAAGCAATAAAAGTCTAGAAAAGGAAATAATGGCAAAACAGATGCTTAAAATGAATCGTTTGTAGACTTATCTGCGTTGATTTCACTGGTGTGCTGCCAAATTATTTTATGAAGTTGTAATCAATTTCCGTCGAAGGTAGAAAATCCTAATCGCTAGGTGTTCAATCAAACTTGTACCAGTATACATATCCGTCTAGCGATGATAAGGAGTACCCTCTATTCATCGCTATAACCAGCACTTTTCCATCAATTATACGGAGTTAGTGTTGTAGTTCCGATTTAAGATATATGCATACATTTATGTAATAATACTTTACCAGTAAATCGATATTTTACGTTGTAAGGGCGATAACCCATGCGCATTAGGCAAATTCATTTCATGTAATTTAAAAAGAACTCGTCATTTAGCATAAAAAAAGTTTACACACACGGGCGCTTGTGGCGTGGACCCTAAACAACCCCTCTGCCATATATATTTTTAAATATTTTTTTTTATTCATTTTGTAGTGATGTAAAAAAGTGCAGTAATTCTAGAATAACATAATCGATAAAGCGGCTTGTCGCTTGGTCTGTTAATGGAAGAAGGTAGGTCATTAAGTGGGAGAACACAGGAAAGTAAATTTTTTTTAAAATATCAAAGTAGTCGAAAAAAGAAAGGCCAAGTCAACCTAAGGACTATTTGAACTTATATAAACTTTTTATTGGTATCGTACATATTGATGTATTGTTTGCTAACTTGTTTCCGTCCTGAATATGCATGAAATATTTGCCACTGGACGTTAAACAACAATCAATCAATCAATATTGGTATCGTATATAAATGTTGTGCTGATGACTATGCTGGTCCTTACAAATCAACAGTCCAAATGCATCTGTATTCAGCTATATTGGTAGTCCGCAGATATATATCGTTGATATTGATTTAAACCCGAAGAACGGGTTTTATGTCATACCTTCACCCATGAAATAGAACATTTAAATCTACCCAACAACACTTCCTCACATTAAAAGTCATACTTACAAAAAATTGAAAATAGCCACCAAAACAATCTAAAGCCATACGGAAAGATAAAACTTTGAATGTTTTTCCCCTAATTGTATTGGAATAATTAGCCCTAGTAGTTTATGGCTTATGCGAAATTCAGTTGTAAGTTGTATTGTCTGAAACTACTGAGCCAATTGCAACAGTAGTCCTCTGCCAAAATTTTGGTCGTCGGAGGAAAAAAAGAAAAAAGGGCTATATATTTGAAATATCAACAGAGTCAAATAAATTGTTACTTAACTTTGATGGAATGGTCCTTAGATGGTATTCTACCAAAATTAGGTACAGCATTCCTACTCACCCTCGAAGAGCACCCTTTGGGAAAATTTGTTGGAATGTTTTTTCTCCCAGAATTATTTTCTGCATCCCTGCCTGCCACAGCCAAACTTGTAAAATTGGACTTTAAGGAAAATTCACTTTAGATACTTTTTGTATGAAGCTTTTGAGCTAATTGTCCGTCACCAAAGTTTTGTAAAACATTCCTGCCTGGTGAGAACCGATGAGAAGTAAGCGATACGGGATCCTCGGAGCTTCTGGTTGTTAAATCGTGTGTTATACTTTTATAATTTAGGTGCTTAATTTCGTTTGTTGCTCTGTACTTACTAATTTAATTTTTCTCTTAGAAGCATGTTACAACAATTAAAACAAGTTAAGTGAGTATGGGACCATTAAGGGAGGGAATAATAGAATGTCTGGAAAAACTTTTTTTAGATGGAGAAGGAAATTGGAACTGCCCGCATACAGACCAATCAAAATGAGCTGTTACAACAGATCATTAACGTCCTCAACAAGGAGCGTCTTTAACGTCTCCCTCTTGACGGATCGTGAATTTATGCACCCCGCAATCAGAGACGCCACTAAAGGTGTAGTGCCCCCAGGACGGAGAAACATAGTGCCTATTTATTTCCAATGCACGTAGGTTGAGTATTTGTGCATCCCACTCGAACCAACGGACGCCCCTTTAGCAGGCGGAGACACCGAACGGGCTTTTTCTTAACCCCTGGCCCCTCGGAAAATGTTTGTAAAATTAATTTGAAGATACCAAAGAGGCACACAAGACTATGGTCAACAAAATGGAACGAAAGAAAAACTAACACACAATACTACACTGAAACCTAAAGCTGGAGTAACACAAACCCTACAAAAGCAGGGTTCTCTACAAAAGCAGGGTTCTCCCTTGGGAGACGGATTAACATTTATATAAGTTCTATACTTGTTTCCGAATCCCATCTGTTAAATAATATCTATTAAATGGCCCGATACCACAATTAATTTAGCTTCACCTCGAATATAGTCCCCCTTTTAAAATAGTGTATTTTTTCCATTTTTCTTTTCCCTACTTTCTGTTTTTATATTTTCAAGTTTTTTACTTTAAATGTGAAGCCGAAGGGTTAAAATACTTGATTTTATTAACAATTTTGGTAAACCTAACATAAAGGTTGTGATTTGGCTGCATGCAGTGGGGTCAAATTTGAGGACATTGGAAGCAGACGGGCAAAATTTTAACCCCCACAAACACATTTTTGCCATTATTTTGAGTTAGCAATGATAGAATTTTCTCCAATTTTGATATGATTACAGCCTGGCACTGCAAAGAAGGATTATCAAGTTTGTGATGGTGCAATTTTTTTAATATCACTTTAAAATATGCCAATTTTTCCAAAGAATGCACTACGGCAAATAATTTTGGTTCTGGACCTGATTGTCCATGAGACAGCCACCAACCAATTGACAGTAGAATTTAAATCACTATAGGTCCTAGAGACAAAACCTTTGTTGGAATTTTGGAAAATGTTTGTTTCAGATTTATGTGACTTATGAATTTATGCAATTTTTCATTAAAAATTTTATCAGTCTGACCTTCAGAATTGAATATGCAATACATAATCCAGATTATTTTAATTCCTGAATTCCTGAACACATTTATTCAAATTCTGTTTAAAGTTTTGGTACAAATTTATGCAAGTAAAGAATTAAATATACTTAATTTCACTATCATAACTTATATTACTGTACTGAAGAAAGGAAAACACAATGTACAGTCCACATTATTTTTAGTTCACAACAAGATATTTGATCAAATTTTGGGAAAATTTTGAGAAGAGTCATTTATGCAAACTTACTTTAAAATTAATAATTAAGAATTAATAATTCTGACCTTAAGAGATAAAAAACACAAAGCTTAATCTAGGTTCTTTTTGGTTCTGGATTAGACATTTGTTCAAATCTTGAAGAAATACTTGGTATAAACTGATGGGACTTAAGAGTTTATGCTATTATACATTACACATTTATAATTTTAACCTTAAAATATAGTTAAGAATTTCCATAAAAAAATACAGAAAATATATGGATTAAAATGTTCTAGATGTCTCAAATGTTTTCATAAAGTTATAGAACATATATGTTTCTGGTTTTAATAAATTAAATCTATAAAAAGCATAGGACTTTATGTGAAATTTTGTCAAAATATTATTACTTGTTGTAAAATAGGACTGAAAGGGAAATTCTGTTTAAATCTTCTTATGTAAAACTACTGAGCCAGTTGTCCTTAACAAATTTTTTTACAGCGATCCTTCCAGGATCAGTGAGGAACTTCAGTCAGATGAACGATACAGGCTCCTGGGAGCCACTGGTTTTTTCAAAGGCCACTGTATGAAGTCTGTTTTATATGAATAGAGGAATGAATCTGCAAGAAGGTGTGCACAGTTAGGTTCACATTGATGACTTCTGTTTATTTTTACATTGTAGAGTAAAAGAAACCAATGAGAAGTTAAAGAAGAAGGATGAAGAAATTTTAAAGTATTTATTTAATAGTCTAAAATTTGTTTTTCTTTGTTTTTGTCTATGTGCAGGTAGATTTTGAACAGCAAAATCAGAATAAGTATTTGTTTATTGCCAAATTTTAATAAACTTTATCTAATGATGCTGTCTGAAAACCAAAATCAGTTGATATTGTTGAAAGTGAGCATCAAAGTTGCAATCTTTACAGTAACATGTGTATGAGTGTCAGAAATAGAGGAAAAAAACCAAATCTGTAGGAACTTCAGGTTTACAGAGAAATGGTCACATGTACTGAAGTAAATTTTTAATTAGATTAAAATTAAAATTAAATGTTCTATTCATGAAAAATAAAAAAATTAACAACTTCCAACAAATTTCTTTTCTTCAATGATCCCTTTATTATTTTTGATTTTGCAAGACCTTTGGTGCCTCGTTTTAAGCAGGACTCAATGTACGGAGGAAATAGTGCATTGCGACATCATACATGTCATAATAAAATGGACAGTTTAATTGGTTTGACCATATTAATATACCTTTATTTGTCACCCCTTACATGTATTTTCTCCAGACTAGATATTCTCAATTAGAGTGTAACAGATATATAAAATTACAGTCAACTAAACAAAGCTTAGAAATGTGTCCTGTCACTTGTGCAATTGAAAAAAAATATTCTCTGTTAATGTACACAATGGTGTGATGCCCTAATGCAGTCTGTGCCTTATCAATGTTATGTGGTTGTTTGCCGGTTATTGCATTTAGTAACATTACACACAAAAGGAGAAATTTATTTGATCTGGTTAATACTAAAGTCCGAAATTTTGCTTCCAGAAATGATGAGCAGAAATTCGTTGACTTGTTTTCTGGAGATATTGTCCTATTGAAGGCATTTGGAAAATTCATCAATGACAATTGAAATAATCATATTACAAGCATTGTTTATTCTAATGCAATACTTTTGTAACACCTTATTTGATTGGCTTACATTTACAATCTATTTGTCATAACTAAGATAAACTTACATAAAAAGCAGCCAAATTGCTTTTCAAATGCAATAAATAAACACCAAATGTTTTATTTGTCTACCTGAAATGGAAAACGTCCACAATGTTTTCCAGAATAGCTTTTTTACTGGTTTTTGATATAAATCAAGGGTGTTCAAATACAACTGCATTAGAATGGAGATAACTGTATTGTTTTTAAGCTTTTAGATCATGAATCCTCCAAGCTAAAAATACCGTGCAGTTATCTCTTAAATCTCACTTGAATATATTTGACTATATTTAAAATGCTTATCTTTGTAATGTATAACTATCACTGCAAATTCTTATCTTTTTTTGTTATTTGGTTCTTTCATGTTGCCTCTTGTGGGCCATTTAATTGGTTAATAATATAAAAATAGGAGATGTGGCATGATTGTCCATGAGACAGCCACCCACCAAGTGACAGTAGAATTTTAAC
>JAULBM010000027.1:811213-827327 GCA_032357055.1 Geukensia granosissima | reverse complement strand
ATCATTCATCGTGCTTTATTCCAAGGGCAGATAATTCAACTTAAGTGATAGGGGAGCGGGGGTATCCTTTGTGAGTTGTGCTCACAGTATGTCTTTTATTTTGGCTACATCAATGCGCCCCTTTCTGAATCCGGGACTGGCAAACAACATTTTAGTAATCTGAGAAAGCAAACAGCGAATGTTTTGTTTTGTACAATTGAGGGTCAGCATAGATAAAGGGGGTGGTACTCATTAAATCAGACTGCCATTTTGTACGGTATGTTGTTCTCGAGGTCAAGAAGGTTTGGTTTGGGTTCCCCTACAACCAGTGTAAGTGACTGTACTCAGTCATAATATTCTGAGTCTCTGTTCTTCTCGATATTAAGAACGGATGGTTTGGACACCCGTTAAACCAGTGTAATTGAATGCACCATATCATAATACCCCGACTCTGTTGAAGGGGTACGTGGTTTCTCGTGACCGATACAAGAATTAAAGTATTTGATAAAATAAAACAGTATAAATTATACAAAAAACCTAAAACAACAATGTCCGACGGATGGTACAATTATTACAATCGTGCGTATAAATGTAGAGATGGATAAAATAAGTTTTAATTTCAGAAATTTCATTATTGGGAATGGAACTTTTGGACGAATGATGTAGTCCGAAATAGTCGTCGTCGAATTGATGTTGATTGGAGAGGCGTCCCAAACGCTGTTGACGCAGTGACATATTGGAATGATGGATTTTTGTACTTTGTCAAGAACACAGAGTACGTTTTATTTCAGTTTTTTTTCTTTTGTTTTTTTTTTTTGGTTTTTGGTTTTTGTTTTTTTTTTAATTTTGGTGGGTGTATGTGATTTTAATTTGGGGCTGACGTGGCAACTATTCAAAGTTCCTTTATGTATTTGTCAGTTGTGTACCCATCAACTGTGTTTGTATTTATAGTTTGCCTACTTGCACAAATTTCTGTGATTTCTATTTTATTTATCTTTAGTTTAAATAAACTGTTGTGCATATTCATTGATATAAATGACAATAACTGAATAAAAAAGTTATCGGCCCGGTAGTGTACATGTTATCAGTTTAGGATATAACTTTTTAGACAGTAGAACATAAAAAAATATTCATGTGTTTTTATTCTTCAGATTTATAAAGGTTAATCCTAGGACGAGAAGAGCACTGAGAGGATATCCCAAACGAATGCCAGTTCCATGGCTCAAAAGTATTTGTTGATTGTTATGCATTTATTTGAATTATATCATTTTATGAAACGTTATCATTAAGTCTTCAATTTCGAAATAGAATTTGTATAAAAAATAAAATACAAAAAGTCTTATTAATATGTAATTTTTTTATTTATGCATTTATGGGACAGAACGACTTCTAGTAAGCAGACAGTTCCGTACAAGTAGATTTATTAGAGTTTAATCCAATTCGAAACATTATTAGTTCAGGTGGCAATTTTTTATATTCTAACTGTTAAAATTGCCGAGTCAATTGCATATTTCGTGCAGTTATGATCAATGAATTAAAAACTTAAAAGTCTTCTACAAAACTTGCGACTCAATTGTCGAACGAATTTTCAAAATGGCCACCACGACCCTACAAAGATTTGATCTTCGCTAAAATCATATTATCTGCAACAACTTTCCTAATAGGGATAAATCTTAGCAGGAGTGTTCTGAATATCATCTACCAAACTTTTAAATTGTTTGTCGATCGGAATTAAACATGTCCGGACGCAAAACAAATATAAAAACAGACACAGCCTAACATAGAACCCAACGGGCATCTTTAATTGTTTGTCGATGAGAATTAAAACATGGCCACCAGACCTTATAAATGTTATGTTGCCGGGATGGTTTTTCGATTGTGAATTGTTTAACAACCGGGTGTTGAAAAAGTGAATCGTTTGCGGATTGGGTACTTACGATGGCCAAAACGACCCGACCAAATTTAATATAGAACCTAATGAAAAAATTCTTAAAAGATCTCTTTGTCTTAAAATAAAGATACAAAATATAACCAGCATGGAAGGATAATTCCATGTTACTCTTCAGAAATTCGATCTGATTACTTAACTTCAGGTCATCTTGGACGCTATAGCCGGTTGGGCTTTTGAGAACACTTCTTTATTTTGCCATTATTTTGAAAAGTATGCAATGTTTTAGATATTGAGCAACTATAAACTGCAGCAATACATGATCTATTATATAAAGATATAAAGTTAATAAAAGCAACCACTGCCTGCTAAGCTTACCTCGTTAAGCAGCGTTGTTTCTATTTATTACTGGTATGCGTTTGTCATCTGAAATCGTTATGCACTTCGCTACTCCACTGTGTAACTGACCAAATATAATTAAAAAACCAACTATAAGTTTTAGAAGAAGATGGCCACAATAAAATTTCTGTTTCATAACCGAGTGATTCATGCGTTAAATATAGGTCGAAGTCAGGGCCTAAAGCGTGCAATGCAATGGTAATTTCTAGTTGGAGCATGCAACCCAATACAGTTAATGTGTGACATGACAGTAAGCTGGCATGGAATTTAGCTAAGTCGTCCGTGCATTAAATATAGGCCAAAGTCACCATCCAACGCATTACACTTGCCATCCATAGATGCACCATTATATATACTTTTATATACATGTACCATTATGGTTGACGAGGTACTTGCCAGTAAGTAGGAATGGACTTTAACGATGTTTCCTAGCCGCAGTCAGCATCTGAAGCATGTATTGCAGTTGTCATCTCTGATAATATAATGCTTGATGAGGTTCATGTCAGTAAGCTGGAAAGAATTTTAACCATTTTACCTAACTGAGTCGTTCGTGCATTAAATGAAGGTCACAGTCACCATTCAAAGCAGTTTATTATTATGCAGTTCTCATCCGCATAGATGCATTATATATGAAAATGAAAAGATATGGATAAAATGTCAGAGAGACTGCACTCCAACCACAAGGGAATTAAGAGGTCTACAACAAGGCCTTCAACAAGGGTGGAACGCTCCTTGTGAAAAGCTCTAAATCGCCCCAAAAACGTGTATACGTAAAATAAAACTGCTCCTATATACCAAAATGGCTGAAAAGTAGATTTTAAATTCCAAATGTTTTGTTGATGAAATGCATCAAATTGAATTGGACAGCGGGATATGCCTATGTAGGTCCTCTCCAATTAAAAGATGGAACAAACATTACAAAAAACAAACGTATACTAGTATATTAACACATAAAGGCATCTTCATCCCATATTATATAAGAATGTTTTAAAGAAAAAACCCTGATTCAATTAATATATAAAATTTGAAATATTAACGAATATCAAATTTACCTCCTTACTAATATATAAGAGAAAATATATTTTTCACAATACAGCGGCATGTTTTTAAGGAGTAAATCTTGAAGGTAGTGTCCATCTTAATCACATTTTTATATATTGACAAAGTAGTTTATTTCTAAAATAATCTATAAAATATATGTAAATACAAAAAATAAAAACAGATGAAGTTGACATTTTTATGATCGAAAAAGATGCAAATTTAATGGAATCTACGGGTACCTTCTAAATAATCTAACACAGCACATACATTCTCAACTGATATTTTTATCAACAGATAATTCGCGAAACTATTCTAAGACTTCCTATCCATATTTTAGGTCATGAAAAAGTTTAACACCCTGTATCGTATATAACGGGAAACATACAGGAAATAAAAACTTTCTTCCACTTGGTTTCCATATTCACCCCTGGAACTGTCAGATATAAATTGAACAGATCTATATGTGTCAGATTGCTAACCGTGTTCCAGAGTTGGCAAATTATATAAAACATTGTATTTACAAGCGCTA
This sequence comes from Geukensia granosissima, assembly GCA_032357055.1. Lineage (NCBI taxonomy): Eukaryota > Metazoa > Mollusca > Bivalvia > Mytilida > Mytilidae > Geukensia > Geukensia granosissima. Next base: position 823,491 of record JAULBM010000027.1, on the reverse strand, counting down.
TAGACTGGCTAAATCAACATTCAGTAATTTCTTTAAAAGAGAAGAAGGCGAAGTTTCTAAATCTAGTTTATTTCACATGTGTATGGCATCTGGGGAGCAACTATACGACTCTGTACGACTCGTGTTTATAGTTGAAAAGATCTCCATGCTAGTAAAACAACTTCCGAAAACAAGTGCCCAAGTGCCCAATTATTGGAAGCTCGATTTTTCATTCAACATGTTTAAGAAAAGACAAAATATACTTATGTAAAATAATGTAGTGAACTATTTCTCGTTATCACTTTTGTATTTTTTCTTGCATTATTAATTTTACATTTTACCATTACAGCAACACATAGGTAATACATAATAACAATAAGTAACAAAATATTTCTCTTTTTGAGATATTATAAACGTCAAAAGGCTTAAGTTATTATCTAATTCCCATATTTGTTAATAAAGCGTGTGTCCCAACTTAACACGGTGTGTCCATGATAATAGAAATTGACACCTCCATAAAGGAGCACTCTAATAATGCTATATACAAGAGCAAACTGTTTAATCCTCGTTTATAAAGAAAAGAAAGAACTACTCGTTATATCAGTTAACACTTTGTTGTTTAACTTTACCTTATTATTTGGTCAACTATCATAACAAAGAACAAAGAGTGTAATCTGGCTTAGCTAATCTTTATCCTCTGAAACAGAATCCATACCTATTAATCCTATTTGTGTCTCATTCTTTCTCAATGAGATTAAAATTTCAACTATCAAGTACTTTCGTGTTCAAACCAGTTGCGTTACCAAAAGTGCTTCCTGAATCTAAAAAAAGAGAGAATTTTTCGCGTGTAATCATTTATTTTAGTATTAATGCTGTGGTTGTAGCTGAATAAGAGATCTCAAATCCAAACTACATCTGCTGTTAAGTCTTTAACTTTGCCACTGTCCAATTTTATTGAAACGTTGTCTGTGATATTTTTTAATGACGTTTAATGTTATATTCGTGTTTTTTTTCCTTTTATTATAACTGCGTTTCTAAGTGATATGAATTTCTTCATCAATGTTTTGTCCCGTCAGATCTTTTCTTTAAGAATAAATGTAGGAAGAGCGAAATCCAACAGGAATTTCTGTTAAACAGATAATAAGTGACCATCTGAAAGTATGCTGATGGTTGATTGTTTATACTCTGAGTATCATGTACATGCTACGATTGGTTTGAGACATATTTATCTTTTTGATTGCAAAAAATCATAACATCAATATACAAAAGCTTTTTATTAGTTTCAATGTGATCAGTGATGTCGTTTTCCATGTTCCATTAGATGTGTACCATTTTACAGACTTTTTCGCAAAACGACAGACATTTTAATTGAGACGAAGACTCAATTATACTATATATATATACAAACAATGCAATACGCAGTTATTAACTTAATTAAGAGTGCGACCTTAGGTTAGATCATTGTATTATAGAACACCTAAGTAATTAAGTTGACCATATTGTTTTCTGATTGTCAAAAAAGCATCATCCGTAATTGCAATTTTCTGTCTATATAATTTTAATGTATGTTGCTGAAAAATAGAAATATTATTGTATAATAGAGTATTATCGAGTGACTTCTGAAACAAGCTTTATTTCATTTATTATGAGTGTAACTTGCAGTAAGAGCTGTTGGTTTAAAAAAAAAATAAGTCGCTATCTGGTCGAAACATGCAAATAAAGACTATAATATAACAAATTCCGTAATATCTACAATCCTCTAAATTTTCTCTATTGTAATTTAATTTGTTGCTTTCAAAGTTTTCGATTACAACTGAAAATCTTTTCTTTTTGATATATCAACTATCTTGTTACAAATTATAATTTGATTCTTTTTTAAATAGTAATAGATTGGAACATTTGCAGATAAATGAGATAAAAATCTTTCTTTAAATAAACATCAAACAAAATTTTACAGATAATCCATTAAAAATTATAATTCTGATTAAATTTTAACATGTGATATGGAATGTATGCGATAAAATGGCTAATTAAGTAATTGTGTTAGGGCTTGGGGGAACAGATGATAGCTTGGCTTTATCAGTCAAGTTAATCCCCCTTGTGAAAACATAGGTATAATTGTAAATAATTGTTATGCAGTTCTGATAATTAATTTAGAGTAAAGTATTTAGCAAAAACAACATGTCTCGGGTGAACGATGACAGATAACTTGTCCTCACAGGGGGAACAATAGGTAGATTAACACCCCCCTCATTAGTGACCAATATAAAATACATATGTGTCAAATTACCTAAACGGTGTTTATAAAAGTGATCAGATTAATTATTCAGGGTATATATACCCATTTTGCCATAAATCACTCACATTTACACGTTCTTAAAGTTGTGAACAGTCGCATATTTAAAAAATACAATGCTGCTAGAAAACCAAAAACCTCAAAAGATGGCGTTTACCATTGAGAATCTTGCGAGAAGTAGTAGAGATGAGAGCATTTTAAATCCTCCACTCACCTTTCCAAACCTGCCTCCTATTGGAATCGCACCAAAGGTACAACTTCTGGAGAACTACACTCCAGTCAAACTACAAGCATCAGTGGCACCGTCCATGAGTACTCCAAAAGTACAGTACAATAGGAAGCGCAACTATTCTGAGGTCTCCGAAACAGATAGTACCAACTCTAATAGGTCTAGTGAGGAGAGTTTGGACCCATTCAGTCCAGGTGTTTCTGGTATGTATAAATATTCCTGCAAATATTGTCATAACAAGATTTTTTTTACCCAATATAACATGCTAGAAAATTTTTCCTAAGCAAAAACTTAAAAGTATATATTTTGTTCTTGTATGTATCATCGTTTTTTGGGGGGGAAGAAAGTTAGATATAACAATAGTTGGGGTGCTGCCTTTTCAGCATTCAATTTATACACATTATGTTCATGATTATTAGTTAGACATGTTACAAGTCTCAAATGCAAATAAATATTTTGCTAATATGTTTTTAATTCGCGAATATTCTTAAACTTTATTTATTTCTGTTCATATGGATTTACCATTGTTCTGCAAAACCAGTTAGCTATTGACACCATTGTACTCCGTCAAGAAGTTTTTATTTACCGTTACATATCTAATTCGTCTAACTAAGTGACATTTTATAATTTTAGATTCCGAAGATGGTTCGGATAGTTATGGCAGACGAAAAAAGGCCCGAACAGCATTTACAACAGAGCAGATTTGTGAACTAGAAAAGAAATACCACACACAGAAATATCTCCCAGCCAACGAACGCAGTGTTCTTGCGCAGAAACTGAAACTGTCAGATCAACAGGTATGTATCAGTAATCCTTTCAGAATGTACAATTTTGGACAGAGGCAAAGAGTCGGCTATTCACACGTATATATTAGAACAAAAAAGAATAATTTTCATAATCTACATTTTCTAATTTCTTAAACTTTATAAACAGAGATTTTAGTCATAAATTCGGTCGAAAATAATGGTTCTATTTTTCGGCACAAAATAAACGACTGAAGTACAATAGCTTTAGAGAGCTTTGGAGGTCGTCGAATGGTAGGAATTTGACTTACAACTCAACAGACTCAAATTTGAGAAGCAAAAAGGGCAGTTAGCATTTCCGAGAATTCATTTTGTGTTGAATTAAAAAAATATTCCACACTTCTTGCTTGAACATACATGGCATTCTCATTTGCTATAATAAACAACAGTACTAAGTTCTTACTATCAATGTGCGAGCTGCATCCCTAAATATAACTCTATCATTGCAAGGAATTTAGGGACATGCATATCACGAGTCCCTAGAGTTACTTAATTTTATTAAGGACCTTTATTATTTGTAAAGAATCGAGCTTATAAAGGCTGGAGGTTCTACAAGACAAGAAAATCAGCGAAAACACCATACAAAATTGAAGCAAAAGAAAAATCTGCAACTGATTCATGCTTTTTAATGGATGCAATTTATTACAGGTCAAGACATGGTTCCAGAACAGAAGAATGAAAGAAAAGAGACAACAAAGAGATGACGACCATTCTAGATCGTTTGCGCTGCCGACGGGTGGCGTGGACATTGCCCAGCTAATTGCCATGGGAATACCATGTCCTCCTCCGCACAACGTAAGTGGAACAAATATACTCCGTCTTCCTACTGTCTTTGGAGCACCACACATGACGTCATCACAACAGATATCACCATACTCCTTCCGACAACAACAGTCCATCACTGTTCCCGGATATTACCACAGTTCACAATACAGTTCATCATATGACAGACATTCGCCTAACCTTGGACAGAATTCATTTTAAATGACATTCCTCAAAAGTGCTTATTGTTATTGATCTCCGAAAGTGCCAAATTTGTACATATTGTTATATTTATAAATATCAAAAAATAAAATGTGATAAAAACTAGATTTGGCAACATTATTTATCTGTGGCATTTTGCTACCTGTAATATTGCTGCTACGATGAAAGCTATACGTGACTGTGTAATACAAGTACATTGGTCGTGTTTTGTACACGGTTAATATACCTACATTCTGAATTCACATAAAATCGAGATATGATGGCTTCGGTTGATGTACGCGAGAAAGCAAATTAAGGAATAAAATATAACCCAAATGCCAGAATGTGGTTCTCGCTGAAAGTACTCCTTTTATTAATTATTTATCTCTGTGGTTGTATACCAGAAATATTTGCATTTTATTTTAAATATAAATGTCACTAGTTTTTCATAGTATAGTTGTTACATTTGAATATCATCACTTTTTTTGGGGGGGGGGGGGGGGCTTTTACAGCTGCTGTAGGTAGTGAATATTTGTTCATTATTAAAGGCACAAGGACAATCTGTAGATGTTTGTAATTTACCCGTTTTGGCCATGTATGGCTCTCATGGACAATCATGCCCCATCATATTTTTTTATCCAATAATTCTTGCAAATTTCAGCGTTTCAAAGATAGTAAAATAAAACTAAAATCATAGAAAGAACCCCTATTGTTTTTCCGGGAAAAATTGTCCTTTTACAACGCGTAACCTCTCACGTTGGGATTTTTACAAAGCATAATTATGTAAAAATGCTGGTTTTTTAAAGGTCTAGAAACGATATATTTTTTACTAATATAACTTCGATTATAACTGGTCGGCGGTATTAGCCAAAAATATCCCGTCACACACACGCTTGTAACATCTCGTTTTGACTCGATTGTTGGACCCAAACTCTCCACTCGATAGCATAGTAAAAGAGAAACTTTAAAAAAATACACTAGAAAGGTTTCAATTTACTCAGAAAAGTTATGAACAAAATAATGTAATCAGAAAATAAAAACGCTCACAGTTTACTGAAAGTAAGCTCAGTAGTATAAATATGATTGTCCATGAGACAGCCATCCACCAAATAACAGTCAAAATTAAACTTCTACAGGTTCTATCACGGTCCCAATTATGCATTTCATAAAGCTAATCTACAGATTCCAGTGGCGCACGTCAATAACGTCTCGTGCTTTATCCTTAAAAAATCAAAATGACAAAAATCAAAACATTACAAAACAAGAAGATATGCTATGCTAATGAAGTATGGGTGTAGAGTGGAAAAATGACTCTACAAACGCAAGATAAATGCTATAATAGCAATGTCTATACCCTAGGGATAAATTGATTTATTGAATTGAACAGTAAGTTTTAACGGATTGATTCGCCTTATTTATAGCTAATGTTTCCAGAGATTGATGGATGAGAAATTCCTTGTCTCATAAAACCTTACACTTGTAACCATACTTTCGAAGTAAATCTTTGAATCAAAGGTAAAATTTGGTAAATCTAACCAGGTTTAATGTAAATGTTTACTCGTAATTTTATAGGACCACTAAAATCAGAAACCGTAAAACCCAGGTCGAAAGAAATAATACTGTCACTATTAGATTTTATTCATGCAAGATTTTTATAATATGTACTATAACTATAATCATGCCACATCTCCTATTTTTATATAAGCCCGCGATCGTGTGAATAAATATTTTAGACACGCCCTTCCACCACCCCTAGCAACCCAGTGGCCGAGGATTATAACTAAAATCTAGAGTAAAGTTTAACGATTCACTTCAAGACACAGGACTGTTATATCTCAAAAATATCGCAGACGAACAGACGGACTGAAATGTTGAATATAATAGTCACTTCGTTGTTGGAAATATAAAAAGATTGCCAATATTTACATTATAAACAACAAACAAAACGACTTTAGGTCATGAGTTGTAACCGGAAACTATATGTAACATGTACAGCACTCTTAACCATCTTATCTTATATCCCAGCGCAGGAACTTACTTCAGCAGCACAGAACAGTATCCGATTCGATCCGGAGCATGTTAATTATTGGTAACAGGCAGATAACAAAATGGCCCAACGGTGAAATTTTCCATGGTCTTAAATTTGTTATATTAAATGTTGTCTTGCCGGCTACAAAATGGACCTAGTTATAATAGAAGGATCGATTCTGTTTGTAAATGTCACTAATCCGAATTATTCAATGCCAAATGGGGAACATCAACCCAATTCTTGTGTGTGAAGTTTTTACTTTGTTTCTAATACCGAGTCTTTCAATACTGAGTAACAAGGCGGTGCCACTAGTCGGGTTTGGGGTTGCTTACCCTTCCGAAGCACATGAACTCACCCTTTGTGTGTAGGGTTCATGTTACTTCAGCTTTTTTATTTTAGAGTTGATTTTGCGAGCTTTGTTAGCCTTTCGTTTATTTTGTTGGCAATGGTTTTATCTGTCCTCCGACTTAACGATTTCTGTCTTCAAATTCTTCACAATAACGATATAGGTCGCCAATGTATTTCCAGATCAAACATAATGGATATTATTGGGAAGAATGAGAGGTATTAAAAGGGGATTTCATAAGGCGCTATATGTACTGAAAAATCGGCTTAACTCTACATCAAATTATGACTGTATAACATTTTTGATATGCAGTTATGCCTTCACATTCGTGATAAGGTCACAAGTTTACTGCAAACTTGTCGCTTCTAAGACGTTTGACTTTCCTTGTCCATTCTCGGTGTAAGGCCAAAGTTGTGTTTTCCTTTGTTTTGCGTCTGCGTGCTGGTAGGTTTTTGTTGTAACTGAGTTAAAAAACTCACATTTTTTTTCAGAAAATCATAAGTTGAAAAAGTAGGTAAAATTTTTTATTGCTATTTTCGTCCATTAATTTATCGCTGATTTTAAATTAAACATGTTTTTACCGATAAACAATTTGTCAAATTAGAATTATTGCAAAAATAGATTTCAACTTTAATGAATATATGTTAGCCTTTTTGACAGATAACCCCAAAGGCTGTGTTTTTCGAGTGGATCTCGAACTAAAGTACACCAAACGAATTTTCTTCATCAATAGTTTTACAGTGAAACATATAATATTACATATCGTTGGAATTCTAATGAGCCAAAGATTTATTTTAACTTGAAATACAAAAATTACCGCATAGGGTGTAATGTTAATTTTTTTTACTAATAAAAATTTGATTCATTTTGATGGTGCAATTAACTAATGGTCTCGGGTTACAAGACATGATAATTTTTTTTCTTTTTTCTGGTTTTGTAACAGATAAAAGATGAAATTTTAGGAATAATGTTGAATTATATTCTAGCTATAACACTTAAGCGGAATATTCATCTATGAAAACATGCCATTTTGAGACAAATTTTTTCAATGTCAAAAATTTAACATAGAGTGGTAATGGGAATTTTTTTTGCAGCAAAAAATTAGAATTCCAATGATAAATAACATGAAATACATTGTAGCTGAACTTTCGATATATTTTGACTTAGGTCGTGGCAAATTTCATTTGGTGTACATTAGTACGATAAAGATGGAAAAGCAAAACCTACATGTATATTGCATCCTACATAATTTGATATTCATAACTGGACAGAAAGAATAATCACTCAAATTTTCCCATATTAGTTTCATTTCGAAGCAACCTTACGTTTAGATAAGAGTACGGGTAATAATGGCCCAGACCTATAAAGTACATATTCAGATCAGATTTTTGTCAAATATAACCAAACAAACAAATGTTAATAAATATCGTGTTATAATAAAAATCTATAAAAATGTCAAATTTAACAGTAAACTTAATATTTCGAAAACCCGAACGGTTGATACTCCCTTCAGTCACCATAAAATAAAACGATAATTCTTATTGATATCGAGGTCAATGATTTCAGTTTTATTTGGTTGACAATTTTATTCTGTATTTTTATACACAATAAAATATTTTAGTTTTTCCTTCGTCGGGAAAATGTCTAACGATATTTAACAACACTTTCAAATAACATCTAAACATTAGTTTCTCTGAGGGGTTTTATCTGTAATCCAGTAATATATATTAAATGTTTAATTTTAAAAAAGTCAATAATACTTTGGTTATAAATTGCATCAAAATGGATTTTAAAATATAGTTGTGTGAAATTATATGAAGTTTTAAATTGATCAAAATTGCAATAAAGTTAAATTAGGCGATTGAGACTGACGTATCAGTTTTAACATTTAATTCGGGAACCTGTTTCTAAACAAGGACGTAATGTGTGTTGTGATCAGTTTATTGGTGAAATAACGATCCTAGCTTTAAATATACACCACGTTAAACAATGGATACATTGACACAAGTATAGGATTGTATCAAGGGTTTGGCAGAGATTTTTTTATGATAAAGACGTTCAACAGATTTATACAATAGTTTAATTATGACTATTTGTTCCGCCAACAAGGGAATCTAGTGAGAGGAACTTTAATAAAATATTGGCATTTCGAAAAGTACAGTGTACGACCGCAGACTAGTGAACTTTTCGTATCTCTGTTAGAGGTCTATAATATGCTTGAACTTTATTGATGTAAAACAAAAATAGTTTTGATGATAATGGTATAATTATTTGATTTGAAATTTATATTAACGATTTGTGATAAGACTTTGAGAAACTTTGAATTATTACATAAATATTTTGTGACATCAGAACACTTGACTCTGAGGAGCTGTTATAAAATCAAATATAATTTGATAGTGAAAATGGCCTCTAACGATGTTTTGTCACCTATACCAGTACTTCCAAGTGAAAGCCAAACCGACAACTCGGAAAATATCGTTTATCTTTCTCCGGCTAAATTTAAAATGAAACTTCTGAAGAGGCTTGTTTCAGTGGAATCGAAACAGGATTTAAAAACAGCATCAATACTGAAGCGAACTCAGAGTGAGAACGGACTTCATGCTTCAATTTTTCTACCGAACGGAGAAATAGGAACATTGTTTTCTCTGGATAACACGAAACGTCATATTTCTAGACAAAATTCGCAAACAGACGACCCTGAGTCACCGGTTCGTTCAAGTAAGACAATATTGCCATCTTTGGCATTAGATAACGTAGAACAAACTGAAACGGACACTTTTGGGCTCAGAAGTCCGGATCCTGAATCGTACAAACGACCGTTAAAACTGCCTCCGATTATAATGCCAACGGTATTCAGCACAAAAACATATCCTTTAGCAAAGCCGGAACTGTTGTACCGACCACCTCCAGGACCAATTACAGACGATGAATGGGAGGAACTGAAAGACTGTAGATACCTTCGCCCTGCCCCAAGGAGGTACCGAGATCGACATATTATATAAAAAATTAGATAGGATTTGCCGCTTTGTCTGTGTCATATTTAGTGAATTTCTAAGTCCAGAATAATAAAATGTTAATGACGGAGAGAAGATCCAAAATTTACAACAATTTGTGTACATTCATGGAGATTAAATGGTGCTAAATTGGAAGAACAAATAAGATAACGATTTATTACGGCATTTTCAAATATAACGTAAATATTTAGTAAGTAAAATCAATTGTAGCGAAGACGATGAATATAAAGATAATTTTGCACGTTTCATTTATTTAAACCCCCTGTAAGTTTCCTGTTGAACTAAAGTACCCACTCCAGATTATAATGTTATTATTGATTGATTGATTAGTTAGTGTTTAACGCCACGTCGGCAGTATTTCAGCCATATCATGGCGAGAACATACATAATATTAACTAAAATGAAATCTATAAAAACAGTAACTTTTATAGACACCACGCAAATACACCCATCACCTACACATTTTTTACAATAGGTTAGGTCGATTGTCGTGTTTTTTGGAGTGTTTCACATTTTTTGCATTTTGGGGGCCTTTTACAGCTTCCGTTATGCTATGGACTCTGGTTCATTATTGGAGGCCGTAATGGGACCTGTAGAAGCTTAATTTCGACAGTCGTTTGGTGGCTGTCTAGTGGACAATCTTGCAACGTCTCACAAAATTTGCCACAACAATCGAAAGTTTCACAATGGAATACACATATTATATATTGCTGTAGTTAAAACTTCATTTAACTTAAAATAAAAAAAAAACTTGTAAATTTGATTCATTTTGTAGGTGCAAGCGTGATATTTATCAATGAAAATACTCCGTTTTTAGACAGATTTGTTTAATGTCTAAAATTCATACTCAAGAATGGTGGACACATCATCCGATTGTCCTTAACATATAAAGGGGTATTGGGAATTGTTTTCTTCTGAGCAAAACTGAAATTAATTGCCGGCAAAAGAAAGAAATTCAACGATTTATAACATGCTATACTTCATAGCTGAAATTTCGTTATACTACAACTACAATATATTTTATTCCAATCAAGGGACAACAAGGGGCAGCATGAGTAACAAATAGAGGAGAAGTTAAATTGATTTGATAGTAAAATATTATGGCTTAAGTTGTGGCGAACATTACATGCATTAGTTGCGTGATTCAATTTACAATGCATGTATTTGACATTTCCCCTTTTCTAATGATTATTCCGACAAAAAAAACATAACTACTATGAAATATGATAGTTGTACTTCAATTATCCCAATTCCAAAATTTGAAGATATGTATATAGAAACTGTAGAAGTACATTGTTTTCACTGAATTTTAATTCATTAAAAAAGTCAACAAAACTTAACGTACCACTGTCAAACACTCATTAAATACGATGTCTTTTACAAAGAGACATGATGAAAACAGTTCAACTATTGATCCTTCTACTTGGTTTTCTCACTTCCAAAATTTAAACACGGTATTAGACAAATTTAAAGGACGCTTACACGAATTACAAATCCAGTTGGATGCACTAGAAAAAACAGTATGCTTCAATGAGTTAGATATGCCAATTAAAGAAACTGAAATTTCTAAAGGTATAGCAAAACTTAAACTCAACAAATCAGCAGGGATAGACAACATTTCCAACAACATGTTGAAACATGGCCAATCTTATTTACTGCCAAGTCTTAGAAAACTTTTTAATACATGTCTATGTACTGGTAAATATCCTGAATCTTGGGCAGAGGGCTATATCACACCCATTCACAAATCAAATGACATTACAGATCCTAATAATTACAGGGGAATAACAGTGACCAGTGCCATTGGTAAATTGTTTAATAGCATACTAAACAGTAGATTAGATGAGTTTTTAGTTAAAAACAACTTAATTCATGATTGTCAGATAGGTTTTACAAAAAAAGCTAGAACATCAGATCATATGTTTATCATAAAGTGCATATTTGAAAAATATTGTAACTCAAAAAACGGTAGAATGTATGCCTGCTTTGTTGACTTCCAGAAAGCCTTTGATACTGTTATCCACACTGGCATTAAGATAAAACTACTATCTATTGGGGTTGGCACATCATTTTATAATATAATTAAAAACATGTATAACAGGAGTAAATCCTGTGTTAAAACACAAAATGGTCTCACAGATTTTTTCCCTGTTAAGCTGGGAGTCAAACAAGGGGACAATTTGAGTCCGAATCTATTCAAGTTATTTATAAATGACTTACCTGATTATTTAAAAGAGACTGAAGACGCAATCATATTGAACAACAAACCAGTTCAGTGCTTATTATATGCAGATGATTTGGTCCTCCTTTCAACAACATCAACTGGGTTACAGAAAAGGCTTAATATTCTTCAAAAATTTTGCCAAGATTGGTGCTTGACTGTAAATCCCAACAAAACAAAGGTTTTGGTTTTTAACAAAGCAGGCAGACATATTTGTGAAAATTTTTTATATGAAAACAAACTAGTTGAATGTGTAGCTAATTTTAAATATCTTGGATTACATTTTAGTGCCTCAGGATCATTCTCCTTTGCTCAGAATGAGTTGTATAAAAAAGCACTAAAAGCTTACTACAAATTGAATAAAAATTTATTATCTCTTAATCCAGGAATCAATA
>JAULBM010000027.1:794234-811113 GCA_032357055.1 Geukensia granosissima | reverse complement strand
GGGTACAATGACTAATAAAACTCAGTTACCTGCCCAAATCAGCAGTTCTATGAGCACAATGACATATAAAAGTCAGTTACCTGCCCAAATCAGTTATTCTCTGAGCACAATGACATACTGGTAAAACTCCATTATGTGCCCAAATCAGTGGTTCTCTCTGGGTACAATAACAAATAAAACTCATAGTAACCTGCCAAAATCAGTGGTTATCTCTGAGAACAATGACTTATAACTAAGTTAACTGCCCAAATCAGTGGTTCTCTCTGGGTACAATGACTAATAAAACTCAGTTACCTGCCCAAATCAGCAGTTCTATGAGCACAATGACATATAAAAGTCAGTAACCTGCCCAAATCAGTGGTTCTTTCTGGGTACAATAACAAATAAAACTCATAGTAACCTGCCCAAATCAGTGGTTCTCCCTGGGTACAATAACAAATAAAACTCATAGTAACCTGCCAAAATCAGTGGTTGTCTCTGAGAACAATGACTTATAACTAAGTTAACTGCCCAAATCATTGGTTCTCTTTGGGTACAATGACTAATAAAACTTAGTTACCTGCCCAAATCAGCAGTTCTATGAGCACAATGACATATTAAAGTCAGTTACCTGCCCAAATCAGTTATTCTCTGAGCACAATGACATACCAGTAAAACTCCATTATGTGCCCAAATCAGTGGTTCTCTCTGGGTACAATAACAAATAACACTCATAGTAACCTGCCCAAATCAGTAGTTGTCTCTAAGAACAATGACTTATAACTAAGTAACCTGCCCAAATCAGTGCTTCTTTCTGGGTACAATGATTCATAAAAACTCAGTTACCTGCCCAAATCAGTGGTTCTCCCTGTGTACAATGACTAATAAATACTGTGTAAAGTGTCATTAAATTACAAAAAAACAATACTAGACTAACTAATGCCTACAGCCACTTATTTATGTTACTAATAAAGAAATAAAACAAATTAAATTATTTATTAAACTCTAACATTGTGTCAACACAAAAAGTAATAAATATGATTACCATGGTAACACATAAATCTGCTGGATATTTACAATAACAATATCAATGTGTGATGGTTAACAATGGATCAATGGATTTATAACAAGTTGGGATTTATGTATTTTAAGATAAAAAAAACCATTTTGGAATATAAATGCATTGCTATGGCCATTTTTCAAATGTTTACAACAAAGGAGTAATAAGTAACTATGCCTTTCAGGTATTTTAAACAAGATATTGAAAATAAATTTTGCAATCATGTAACAATTAGCCATCATTTATATATCAGTGATTTAAAAATCAAACAGATTAATCAACCTTTCACCAAAACAACTCTCACACGATTTCAACATTTGTTATAAATATACAAAGGTGGAAAAATAAGAAAGACATGCACAAGAGTAAACACTTTTCTACATTTAAAATGTATCCACATAATTTTAAAATGGACTGAATAATCCACATATTTAAATTAAACCTTGTAAAAGTCAGAAAGAAAAACAACACAAAAATTAAGCCAGTCAAAGCTATGTAAGAAAACAAGGATTTCAGGGAAAATTATTTTGAAAATATTAAAAATGATAAAACTGCTTATGGATGTTCGCCACTGATATTAAAACATGATAAAACTGCTTAAGGATGTTCCCCACTGATATTAAAAATTACAAGATTTTCAAAAGCTTATGATTGTTTTATTAGATCTTATAAAATTTAACAAATTATTAAAGCAGAAAATTTGGATATTTGTTTTAGAGATATAATTATTTGATAAATTGGCGGGAAGATTTCTCTTGATTTTCCATAGGTTTTGTCTTAGCATGTTCTGTCCATTAAAACACAGGAAGAAATAAAAAGAATTTCATAAAAACTTTTCAAATAGAATTTTAAAGTGTGTTCAATGAAGTTTAAAATGAAACCTTGAAGTCACAGGTCATAAGGGCAGAAATTATTAATGCTATGAAATGGATAAAACCAGAGGAGTTCAAAAAAAGACCAAAATGGCTGAACATGAGCAGCAAACATCCTTCAGCCAATATCAAATTTACTCGTATTGTCTGTTACTGGGCAGAATTTGCAAGACATTGCTATATATGGCTCTGGGATCACAGTGGTTAATTTTACAGGGAAGTGATTTGGAAACTTGATGAACCTCAGAGCATATCAAAAATTCTCTACAATGGAAGTATCAATTAACATACAGAACATACTCCAAGAATCATAACCTTGTTTTATTTCTGTGTTATAAAATTTAGGATCTCCCTTCTACTTTATACTCCAGTCAATATTTCCTTGCTTTACTTTTTCCTTTTTAACACAATCATGTTAACTCATTATTTGGACAATATATTAACCTTCCACATAATAAATACACAATAAATTAACAATAAATAAGACCTGTGTAAAAAATTCAACAATTAAAACATCATGTATTATCAACTGTATTAATCAACTTTTTGTTACTGTTTAGAGTGTGGTCATAATCGCTGATAAATCATCTTCTATTCTCAGTCCCTGGTCAAAATGTACCAGTAGTAACTTACAGTCCACTAACTACAATATTTGTTCATTATAATTCATTTAATATTTATTTTTGTTATTTTCAAACTCAATTTTTGGAACAGAATTTGACAAATAATCACAAAGGATAAACTGTTTAACAAATAAATAAATACAATTAAGTACAGATTATCTACATGATTTAACTGTAGTCACCTCTGACCTTGTTAGTGGCATTAATCCACTTAATCATAATCCTCTGGTTTAATCAAGTTATATTGGACTAATTAATTTGAACACACTTCAAGCTAATTTGTTCACTAATTCTGTATTCTGCCTTCTTCCTCATCCTTTTCTTGCAATAAGCAACATCCTCTGAATTTTTGGCAAGTCACACAAAAAACTTCTCAAAGCAACAAAAACAACAAAACTTTGTATTACTAATTTATTACATGTATGTGCTACTGAAATAAGCCTAAAAACAGGGAAATTATAAAATATACATGTCAATTCTCTGTTGGCACTGTTTTAAGTAATTGTAGTAAAGCAGATAAAATACAGGTATTTTACAATCTTCTCTGATGCTTTATCACAAAACTGAATGTTTATGAAGACACTGGTCGAATAACATATTTCAGACATCAATAATTGTAAATTCAGGACATGAAAATCACCAAAAAACTATCAGTTATATACCCTGAATTGATGTGGAGAGGAGAAGAAACAATCTAACCTAGACTTGGTCCTAAAATTTAAAAAAAATTCTAAACCATTTCCTACTGTTCAATAGTTCACATGTTTGCAAAAGATTGTCATGATTAAGATCAAATTTCTATTTTAAACTTGAAATGAAACATTTGTTGTCATAAATACAGAACAATATAGTTCTGTCATTGTTTTCACAAATTTTATTATGTTTCTAAAGAAGTTTAAAATTTGCAAAATTTGGACCAGAATATGGCTCAATAGTATCTGTTCCTTACTACTCTTTGTGTATGAAATTTCAAAGAAATAATAATCCCTGTTTAATATCCATTTTTATTTGATTTGTTCACAGAGGTATATTAGAATGAACCTAACCTATTAAGCATATATCTTGAAATTTCTTTAGCATATATTTTAATTGATTGTTCTAAAATTCAGTTATACTTCAAATTCATGGTTATTTTAACTATGAAAATATATATCTGGTAAAAATTTCTGTGATTCTTTAAATTAGCTTTATGAGTTTATAGACCTTTGTTTTTAACTAACACACATAAAGACATAATGCTTCTTGTTTCTGTTACCTTACAGATTGGTGTTAAGGCATACAAAACTATCATACTTGTGTTTATGAATTTATAGACCTGTTTTTAACTAACGCACATAAAGACGTAATGCTTCTTGTTTCTATTAACAGATTGGTGTTAAGACACACATATGTAAGACATACTAAACTATCATACACATTCTAGATATGTTTTAATATGGTTCCGATGTACAATTATAGTTTTTAATGTCAATATGTGACAGTGAAATGACGATATTGAGTATTCTCTATCTACCAATTATAATCATATGACAATTTTCATATCACATGATCTAAAACACATCTCATCATGTGAGTAGGAAAAAATTAATGCAATCTGACTGAAACAACAAAACTTTGAATTAACTATTCCTAACTGACTTTACGATCTTCCTCACTGTAGCAATACATACAGTGTTTAAAACTGACAAAAGATACCCCCGCTCCCCCTTGGATTATCTGCCCTTGGAATGAGCCAAGTTCGTGCAAATCTACACATTGTGTCTAATGTTCATGAAAAAATCATTGAAATTCATCAAATGGTTTACTAGGAGATACAAGGTATGTGGACGAATAGGGTGATCCCTATATAGCCTAAAACTTTGTCTACGGGGGTATAATTCATCTAAACAAAATGATCAAGGGTTGGTTCCATTAAAAAAAGCACCTGTAAGATTTATCTGCATGGGAATTTAAGAATTCATAGTAACTAACGAGCACAAATTTCTTACAAAAGCTTTGTGTAATGGTTGCAAGGTCCAAAATTGTTCAAAACACACACATTCTATTTCTCTTTGGGCAATATAAAATTTGTAAGAGAAGAAATCGGTTAATGTATTCTAAACAATGAAAAATTATGATAGAGGTGTTACAACCCTCTTATTGCATTGTTTAAAATCAAAGTCACTGCTTGTCAATTGACAAGTAGCAAAAGCCCCTAACTTTCACCAACAACATTTAAAAAAATGATTTCTCTTTGCTAAAAAAGTACAGGTTGGTTAATTTCTTATAAATATAGAAAATTTTTCATGTCTGATAGCAATATCGTCAAGAAAGTAAGTATGAAGATTTTAAGCATTTAACCAATGATAAACACTAAACAAGTTGTAAAAATGTCCTGAAAAAATAAGATGCAACAATTGACTCAGAGTGAAGCTGATTTCCCACAAAATTAAAGCTGAGAGAGCAGAGAAGAAAGGAAGCCAATTATCTCCCATGTATTAAATCATGATCGTTTTTAAAGTAGGAATTCTCATGCTAGTGATTTTCAATTTGTTCTAAATCCAGATCTTCCTGAAGTTGGAATATCTCCTCATCATCTTCACCAAGAAGCTTAACTGGTCCTTTCACAACTGTATCTTCATAATTTTCACAGTCAATAAATTCGGCACTATCACTGCGACTGTGTTCCATCTCTGTGATTGGACTGGTCCTTGATTCCATAGCTGCTTTAAGGGGAAAATCATTGTCTAATGGTGAACTAGCAATTGGCATCAAACTCATGACTGATTCCAGCTCTTCATGGAAACGAGATTTCTGCAAAGTAAATAAATTGTTTAAAAAATATATTCCATAACAATTAGTAATTATATAATGGTCTCAAAAGCGATAAGAAAACACAATAATATATTTGAAAAACTAAATCAAATAAAAGATGATCAATTTATAGCAAATATGGTGAATTTTGAAATGCTGTACTT
This sequence comes from Geukensia granosissima, assembly GCA_032357055.1. Taxonomy (NCBI): domain Eukaryota; kingdom Metazoa; phylum Mollusca; class Bivalvia; order Mytilida; family Mytilidae; genus Geukensia; species Geukensia granosissima. Next base: position 805,622 of record JAULBM010000027.1, on the reverse strand, counting down.
TCTTAACAGTAGCATCAGAACTAAAACTTAGGAAAGATGAATTCAAACATTGTTAAAATAAGGATTATTACTAGAAAATTTCGTTTGCAAGTGAACAGATCTTTTACTATTGTCATCTTAAGTCACTGCATGATCCCCAATATAAACCCCAAAACTCCTGCTTTTAAATCAGTAATTAACTAATAACCAGTAGACAATTTTCTTTCATTACCATGCCAACAGTTTTGCTTTGTATGCCATGACTTTTACAATTAATTTTAAACTGAAGATAAAACATGAATATTCGATAAATAGAAATTGAAGTATATGTGGGTGTGTTTGTTTAGTTTATTGGAGTATTAGGGTTGAAAACTCATAACCTTATGTTTATCTATAACTTGAAGATTTTTAATTTTAAATAAACTATGTAAATCTCTTAAGCAATATGACTTGACAATTCCTCCTTATCTACACTTTAATGGTCATTAAATAAGAACAGCCAAGAAAAAAATTACAGTCTGTTCTAAACCAATTAAATTTATTTTTCTGTTATTTTTTGTCTTACTGACTAATTATATATGTATTCTTATAAAACTCATAAGAAGATTTAACATTTTCTTATTTGTAAATAGTTACATTTTATTTGGAAGAATTATCACATGACCACAAAATAAGGATTAACAGTGAATTAGCATGACTAGTATTTGGGCCCAACTATTGACAAACGTTAAAACCTGATTGGTTAGGTACCTGAACTGAATAAAAATTTACTTTGTACAAATCTTCCACAACTATATTGCTACCCTTAAAAATCCTCTGCCCAAATGTAAAAATAGCTGGGTGTATTGTGTAATTTTAGCCTAAAAATAAAATGAGTTTGACAGTCATACTGACCTCCTTCACTAGAGCTGACAACGGTGATGACTTTGGATATTTATCATATTTTGTCTGAAAATAAATTAATTTGTGATTATAATTACCAGTAATTTCCAGATGCAATACACATGCCTGTCTTAAGAAAGGCATGTTTAACGAACGCAGAAAGCGGAAAAGAAATGGAAGCAGATACAGAAGTAAATTTGAAACTAGGTAAATGTGAAACAAACAAGATGGATAAAATCTACATATTATGTTTACCTAGCCTGTTTTCTCTGATCTGGGTGGAATTAAATCTACAAATCTGATTACTTGGCCTGTTTTCCCTGATCTGGGTGTAAGTGAATCTACAGACCTGATTACTTGGCCTGTTTTCTCTGATCTGGAATCTGCAGACCTGATTACTTGGCCTGTTTTCTCTGATCTGGGTGGAAGTGAATCTACAGACCTGATTACAAAACCTGTTTTCTCTAATCAGGGTGGAAGTGAATCTACAGACCTGATTACTTGGTCAGTTTTCCCTGATCTGGGTGGAAGTGAATCTACAGACCTGATAACTTGGCCTGTTTTCTCTGATCCGAGAGGAAGTGAATCTACAGACCTGGTTACTTGGCCTGTTTTCTCTGATCTGGAAGGAAGTGGATCTATAGACCTGATTACTTGGCCTGTTTTCTCTGATCTGGGTGGAAGTGAATCTACAGACCTGATTACATAGTCAGTTTTCTCTGATCAGGGTGGAAGTGAATCTACAGACCTGATTACTTGGTCAGTTTTCCCTGATCTGGGTCGAAGTGAATCTACAGACCTGATTACTTGGCCTGTTTTCTCTGATTAGGGTGGAAGTGAATCTACAGACCTGATTACTTGGCCTGTTTTCTCTGATCTGGAAGGAAGTGAATCTACAGACCTGATTACTTGGCCTGTTTTCTCTGATCTGGGTGGAAGTGAATCTACACACCTGTTTACTTGGCCTGTTTTCTCTGATCTGGGTGGAAGTGAATCTATAGACCTGATTACTTGGCCTGTTTTCTCTGATCTGGGTGAAAGTGAATCTACAGACCTGATTACATGGTCAGTTTTCTCTGATCTGGGTGGAAGTGAATCTACAGATCTGATTACTTGGTCAGTTTTCTCTGATCTGAGTAGTCTTCATAGAGTATTTTCTTTGCAATTTGAAATAGAGTGCATTTATTTAAAATAATACCGACTTTTACTTAAATCTTAGGTCTTGACAAAATCCTCTGTACTCCAATAGTAAATATTGTTTGTATAAGCCTTGTCCTTGTAATTTTAAAAGGTGCTTAACTTGATAAGATAATATTTACACCATGAATAAGTGACCAATGTTCTTATGTTAAATAAACAATTAACCATGGGTTAAACATGTCAAAAACGAACAGATTTATTGAGTTATGTTTAAATTGTTTATATCTTGGACCCATCATTATTTCTGATATACTTGTGAAAATCGATTACATGTTATCCAAATTTACATAGATCTGAGACATTTGTGATTATAACCAAAGTCAATGTGTCCTTCACTGGACATTTAGAGAGCCATTATGTACTTTATGTTCATGTCCAATGATCGTATTTCTATTCTTATCAGTTCTAGGATTTTATCCAACATACTGACAAACAACCAAATCTCAACATATATATGTACTAAACTGGTTTACATGTTAGTCTGAAATTTTATAGTTTGATTTTTGTGTTGTTCATTATTTAGAGTTTGGTTTTTGTGGATGTTCACCATATTTATTCATAAATTTCATGAGGTTTTGATTTTCTTTCATTATGTTTGGGGAACTGAGTCAATAGTGAGCTTGGGTACTTCGCCAGAATATATGTAGATGAAGAAGACAAGGTGAAGTTACTTTCAGTAAAACTTCCAAAATATTAAACCTTTTAGCAAGCTCCTGAATTCTGAAAGCTATAAGTAAGGATTGGCCGATTTGTAACTGAACCTTATCCCTGAAAACTTATATGAACATATTCTGCACCTTTACAAACTGGAATTCATATACCAATTAAATGGTTAACCAATTTAATGTAAAGATTATTTTAAAATTCTATTTTTTTATTTGGCGATGAGATACAACTTCATTTACATCCTAATTGTCACTTTATAATTATTATATAATTAGTCATTCAAGAAGTACTTCTAAATTAAGATTCTAGTATAAAGAATCAGAACAAAAACCTGGATTCAACTTTTGACACATGTTTACAGAACAAACAAAAAAATTACCTAAATAGTACAAAAAACGTAAAAGTAAATGATCCTTTTAAACAAAAGAACATATCTTACTTAGTACATGTAGTAAGGGGATAGAATGACAGTCTAGTTTTCTTATCTTAAAACAGATAAAACAAAGCTTCAACAAAAAACTCTAAACCCAATACATAATATTTCCAATTTACGGCAATTATGTGTTCAATTGAATTATCGCCAAACAAAGGTTTAAAAACAGAGATGTGAAATCGGGCAGAAAATATTGAATTGCGACATCCAATATGTACAGTTTAAAATAACAAAAGACAATTCTTTACAACTGATATACTAAAATCAAGTCAAAAGTTCAAAAATAAAATATAATACAAACTAGGGCAGAGCTTGTTTGATCAACAACTATTTATGGATTTTATATTTACAGCCAATAGTTATAAGTTGATTACAAAAAATCTAAATATCAATGTAATTTGTACCTTCATGCTCTTTAAAGCAAATCTTATCTGGGTGATTTATTACATAAATACATGTACTAAATAATATTTTAACTGACCAACATTTCAATCTTTATCCCATTTAATTACTTGTACATTTCAAAATGGACAATTCTTAATCCTTGATTAATTTTTTATGGCTGTCTGAAGTGCTAAATATCCTTTATCACTTCCACTATGTAATCTTTACATCAAACTAATGGAACCTGTGAAAATCACTCCCACATAAAAACAAAATAATTATCAATGGTCACTTAGGCAGAAATGAAATCTATGATAAACAGTAAATTTACATTAGACTTACACGAAGCTCAATATGCATGTACCATTAATCATTTAACAAATTGAATTTTCTGCATTTTAAGACTCTAATGTAGCACCTTCCAGGCCAAAAGCATAAGTACTGTAAACAGTGGCTTACAGTTCCCTCCCCTTAAAGTGGTGGCTTACAATTCACTCCCCCCATAGCTTACAACTCAGTGGCTGACAATTCCATCACCATTGACTCTGTGGCCTACAGTTTACCCTACCCTTAACTCAGTGACTGAAAAATGCAGCCATTCTTTACTTGATGGCTGACAATTCTCTTTCCCTTAAACTCAGTGGCATACAATTCCCCTAAATTAAATGCTTACAACCCTCACCCCCCTTAACTCAGTAGCTTACAATTTTCACAAGTTTCTTAAGAATTAACAAAGGATTGAAGTGTTCACATCTACAAATTTTTTTAAGAATTTACAAAAGAATGAGTTTGTTCACATCAATATAAGTTCCTAAAGAATTTACAAAAGGATGGATGTAAATGTTTTCTTCCTAAAGAATTTACAAAGGATGGATGTGTTCATATCTGCATAAGTTCCATAAGGATTGATGTATTCTTATTTGCAAAAGTTCCTAAAGAATTTTACAAAATGATGGGTGCGTTCTCATCTGCATAATTTTATAACAGAGGTGCTTCGCAAGCACATTATACGACCGCAGCACGTTGAAATGTGAAAGGTGGACAAAAGATCTTTTGGGTAAGTGTGGACACAGTATTTTGCTTGACACAATAATGTGTTGGACACAGTAATGTGCTGGACACAGTAATGTGCTTTACACAGTAATGTGCTGGACACAGTAAAGTTCTGGACACATGAAAGATATCTCATAACAAGATTAATACAGCTGTAATCAAGTTGTGTATACACATCAAGTACACATACATTCAGATCATTAACATTTATGACATGAGAAAGCCATTTGTGTAATAAATGTTTGTGTAAACAATGTTACATAAAATGTTACAAACAAAACATCAAGAATACCAGTAAACAAAATAATACAAAGCACTTTGTGTGTGTTCAACAAAAAGTAACCAAAACATTCAATGAGATGTATTTTTATAAGGCCAAACAAAAAAATTTCCTAGTTCTAAGGCCATTTTTTTTAAATTCATTGGGGGCTGGCGGATATTTATTTTATTTTCTGTTGATCATATTGAGAAAGATTAACGTTTATCAAGATATCACACATCCGTGACTTCAGTTCAACAAATCTTTCCTTGAGATTGCCAAAAGACTAAAACCATCATCAAATGATGACCCTATAACTTATCAAATTCAATATTTGCGACAACCATTTTTATGACAGTTTTGGCTTTGTTTACAACTGTTGCCTTTTTTTTTTCTTTTATTCAATTCCAATTATCTCCCTTTGACCACAATGAATATTTGGACCAATGCTGTGCGGATAGTATTTTTTCCGGAAATAAAAACACGCTGGGGCCTGAGAACCAAATATATTTTTTTATGGCCTAATTTATTTTTCTAAAGATTAGACAATAAATTCTGCCCATATATAACTCTCCTTTGTACTGTGCTTTCAGGTTTGTTTGCTTTATGATATCAGATTTTCTGGGAAAATCTATCAGTTGATGCATATTTGGGAATTGTTCATAGTACCTGGATTTCTGGTTTTACCAAACAAGCAATGTCACAATACAAGTGTAGTGTAGCAGTGACACCAAGTCAAATTCACAATTGGGGGTTATTAATTAAAGCAATTTTCAACAGCAGGCAGAAATTGACTTACTTTATTTCTGGTTTCCTGATCAAGTTCAGTACATTGATCTAATGGTAAACCCTCTACATATTCTGTCGTTAAAATCTTATGAGTGCTCAATTCATCTATTACTGCAGGCACATAAAAATTTGGGTCATCTTTCAGTAAATTCCTGAAAAACAAAGATAGTTTTTGAATAAAAGGAGGTAATTTCAAATGATTAACTCTTTTAACTACAAAACTTATAAGAATTAACCAACAAACTGGGTCAACAAAAATATGTCAGATTTAGCAGGATGCTGAAATACTCAAGCTAAAAAGCTTCCAAAAAGTTGTCAATTAAACTGAGGTGCTTTGCAACTGCAGCACCTTGACATGTCAAAGGTAAACAGTAAGTTGCGAAAATTAACCTTTGCCCAATTTTAGCCCTTTTATCTTTAAAAAGGTGAAAGAAATGGAAAAAACAGGTGGGGCTAGATCATCTAAAATCAATCAATTTTATAAGGTATTACTGTGTTAAAATTAGAAAAAAAGTTTTTTAATGGAAACCTTTCTGTGTAAACATGACATTGCAACCACCACTGACATGACCATAACATGTTATGAAAGCAAATATTTTGCGGTCATATAAAAATTTCACAGAATCATACAGTATGTTGGAATTTACGGGTGTCAGATTATACTGATACTTCTGAATTCTGTCATTATTTAATAAATACTGTTCCACTGCACAGCCCCACTGATTATGTGTATAAAGTAAGAATTTCTGGTATAATTTTTTTCTTAAATTTGCAAACATTAAAAAGAAAGTGCCATCCCATGGTATTTTTTCACTTAAAATTAGATAGTAACTCTACCTTTCCAAATTATATATATCTTTGTTGTAATAATAGAAATATTATATCTATTTCAATTTTCCTTAAAAACAAAAATTGAAAATTCTTATAGGTGTGAAAACTCTTTCAATTTTTTGTTGTCTAGAATGTACAATGATTTTGGACATTTTGTTTAGTACTGATTAAACAAGAATGGAGACATCCAAATTTTATCTTATTTCCTAAAGGCATATTATAAAACCTATCTTTATTATTTTTTATTTAAAATTCTCTCTGCTGGTTTTCTTTCTATTTGCAGAATTGTGAATTTCCCCAATATAAGCTTTGTAAAATAAGCTGTTTTGGTACCTGTAGAAACTCGAAAACAAGGACAGTGACCTACAAATTTGTTTTTATTTTTTGAAATGCCTTGATACAGATTACATTTTGGTAAATTTTTCATTTCAGGAAATTTTAGTAATGATCTACCTTAAAATTAATCAAGAAATATTTCGTGGAGTCCTTTGAGTTGTTGAAGATACAAACAGTGGGCTGGGCCATATATATTTGCATTTTATTCTGAACGTCAGCAAGGAATTAAATTAATGAATATAATGGCATTCAAGAGGATAAAAGAAAAACAACACAATACAGTATAAACATTTATTTGTTTGGTAAGCCACTGATTACCTCCAAAATGCAGACCATCTATAAAACATTGATTTAGTTTAGATTCAAACAGCTGAATTTATGGTTACTTAAAGAATAATGTATACAAATGTAGCCTACTTATCAACATACTCAGAGATTAATTAAATGTTGAAAAACAGTTTTAATTATATCATTTAACTACAAAAGGAAGGAAGGAGGGACCAACAGAGCTAAAACAGTATGCCTCCACTTTGTTTGAAGAACTAGAAGGCTAAAAATGTTATTGTTAGAATTGATTTGAAAAAAAAACTAACCCTTCCTCTCTTCTCTACTAAAAATATAAATCTGCAAGCCATAATGGTTAATATCTTTCTTGTTAGTAAAGTTGTATGAGTCTGTGAGTAAATGTAAAAAAGTTAATTGTTAATGTAAAAATTTGTACACTTGTGAAAAACAATAAAAGTTTTAAAAAATCTCAACATGAGCATCATTTTAAACTGCATCCTTTTTCTAATACCCTTTCCAGAGTAAGCATACCTGAATTTTCTTGCACAGTCAGCCTCTCTAATATAATCCACTTCCCAGGCTAATTCAACCTTGGCTACCTTCATTAAATTATCTACATATAACCCTGAAAAAAATAATTGATTTTGTAAATTATAATCAAGGTTTTACATATGCTTATCCAGGAAAAATTTAAAGGAGAGTATTTGAAGACCTGTTTTGATAACTGCAAACAACCGAGGTACTAACTTCCATTCCCAAAAGTTCTATTCCAATTTAGCAAGTAGTTCCAAAATGAAGATCTTTAAAGAATTTTTCCTAGGTCTTATGTTAAAACTATGTTCAGCAAGGTGACCATGGTCATCAGTTACTGTAAATTAGAAATTATTTCATGCATTTATTATTGGGAATATTTGAATAAAAGTGTATAATGCAGGTTTTATACTTGCGGAATTTTGAACTTTGTAACAAAACATAAAGTAGAATATTTTGCAATGTGAGTTCTAATTATTGTGATTACCTTCTGTAGCATTATTCACAAAAATAAAAATATTGCAAAAATGTCTGCATTTACAGTATTCTGAAAGAAAATCCCCAAAGGACCATTCCACCAAAATTAAGCATAAAATGGCTTGACAATATTGGAGGAGCCACACAATTTTTTTGTATTTTAAGTGATGGCAACCATAATGGTTGGTGGATATCAACCCTGAATACAATTCTGAAAAGTGACAATCTGAGAATCATTTCTTTGTTTGTGACAGTGATGATATATCTAATTAATACAAAGACCATTTCAACAAAGTTTGGTTGCAATTGGCTCAGTAGTTTCAGACAAAAAAGGTTTTCTGATTCAAGTTAATTTCCCATAGGGTCCCATTGTTAAACTAAGTTCAGCTGTTACGGCCATCTTAATTGATGGTGGGATGGCGGACACAGTTTTGGCAGAGGATCACACAATAACAATTCCATAAAAGTTTGGTTGGAAATGGTGCAGTTGCTGCAAAGATTTTTTAGGTAAATTTCCCTTAGGGTCTTATATCTAAATTAGTTCGGCTTTAGTGGACATTTTGGTTAGTGGGTTAGGATGCCGGACATAATTTTCGTAGAGGACCATCTAAGGGCCATTCCATCAAAGTTTGGTTGCAATTGGCTCAGTAGATTCAGACAAAAAAGATCTAAGGAACAATCACCAAAGGTTGGTTACAATTGGCTCAGTAGTTTCAAACAAGAAGATTACTTAAAATATACAACCCTCCTTTATCTGTTTTATGTAACAGTGGACATCTTAGAAGGTGGACGTGAATGCCTGACATATTTTTGGAAGGAGACCATCAAAGGACCATTTTACCAAAGTCTGTTCCATATTGGCAGAGCAAATTCAAATAAGAAATTGTTTTTGTAATTGTTGGAAAACTAACACAATGTGATGAGAAAAGCTTACATTGTCTTTTAGACAAGGTGAGCTAAAAACTCATAACAAGAAAAGAAACAAGTCCAGAGTAAGACATTGATATTTGTCTGGATATTAAAAAAGAGTTAAAATAAATACTGGGCGTTAAATTTCATACCTTTAGGTAGAATATTGTAGACATTTACTACCGACATCAGATTGTTTATATCACTGTTGATACTCTCTGCCACACCAGGATACTGAAAGAAACAAGAAAAAAAAATTAAAAATTGTGTAATTTTAGAGTCCTCATAAATTTTTTTATTGTAAAACAAATTTTATCTTATGATCATTGTTTAAGCTAGGATTTGAAAAGGGCAAGGTGCTTATCATTAAAAGGGCATATAACTATGTAAATTGAATCTGACAAGGGGCACTTCAGTATGAAATCACATTTTTAAACATGCTTCACTATCCAGTATTATTTCAAGTTTAAAACTTATATATTGTCTTAGCTCAACTGTAAGATCAATAAGACTTAAGAAAAGATCTATATATGTTATCCAGTACTTTCAAGACATCAGCTATTGATTTACAAGACTCAGGTTTCATATTATCATAACATAAATTATTTTTTATTATGTTAGTTAAGCAACAGTATTCAATCATGGAAGTATAATATTGAATGTATATTAATGACAGATTTTAATATATTTCAAATGACTTTAAGGACTGGCTTGACGACTAGAAGGGGTCATAGTATATACTTAGAAGTCAAAGGAATTCGAAGATACCAAAGAGGCAGGCAGAAATTGTTCAGTCAAAAAAAACTTGTTGTTAAATGTCACTTCCTGGACCACATCTGGTCAACTCCACAGTCCAAAAATTCCATATAAAACGATTCAAGTCAAAATATAACAAAATGTTGATTGACCTCACACAGTCACAATCACTTTACATGTGTCATATCAATTTCTTAACTATTTGTCATCATCACAGACTGAACTTTAAGTTTGTTTGCTGGATCGAAATTATACTTCCATGATTCAATGTAACTTTTTTACAATGACGAAGTGGAAAAAAACAATGTTATATTGGACAAAATAAAACAAAAGGTCCAAAAAACTACTTCAAATTTTTGTTTTCAGTTGCATATTTTTTGGTTTTTCTTTGCAGTCATTTTGATTGTTTTGACTTTGGAAATGTGTGAACAGATACAAAAATAATTTTATTACAAATCATGTAAACAGTATTCACTAATGGTTGATTGAAAAGCAAATCCCTTTAATCCGTTGGTAAGATAATAAGTTTACATGTGTATGTAAATAATACAAAGGCAGAGGTGTCAAGCTTCTAAAAGTACTTTGAGATTTCCCTCAAAGAATTTTTCAATGATGGAGATTTACCATTGTGTCGTTTTCATGTATTTTATTTAATAGTGTACATAAAATAAATTTTAAAAAAGAAGGAAACATCTTTATTATTGTAGCGTTTTTTTCAAATGCAAATTCTACCAATGTATTTATTAAGAATGTTAACTATTTGCTTATGTTGTTTACTTTTCATTTTCATAGTTAAAGGAGGGCCCACATGTAGCTCTGCTTTTGCCGTATTATAAAGAATTCATTTTTTCATTTACAATTGAATTCACATTGAATTTCATATGCATCCACTTGAACTTAACAAGTCACACTCAAAGGCAAGCTTTGTCAAACCAGGACTTTATTATCATGCAGGACCCAGTTGTTCAACTCATTTAACTAAAGTTAAATTTAACTCAATTTTAAATTTGGTTGATTTGTACAGGATTTAACTACAAGTTAAAATTCAACCATGAGTTAAAGATGTTGAACAACTGGGCCCAGGTTTTGTTTGCCTTCTACCAAAACTCCTCTTAAGTCTTCTGTTAGACCAAAATATCATGAAAATGACAAGTAAGTCCCAAAACTGATATTTTTCCTTTGCAAAAGTTTGATTGGACTTAAATTGGACTTAAATTTGTGATAAAGGATAAACCTTAAGTTCTTCCAAAAAAAAAAAAATTCCATGTTTTTCGTAAAATTAGCGGTAGGCTCCCATCAAGATTGGGAGACTTGACACCTCTGCACAGAGGGCACATCAATTGCTTAGTTGTGTTCAGTTAACAAAAACAAACAAAATGGTGTCAAATGTTCTAAAAAAAAACATTGGCACTGGAAAAAGTGCAGATGCCATCAAAAAGCCACTGGTGTCACACAAAAAAGGCAGGCGATGCCCAGTGGCGGATCGAGAGGGGGGCGAATGGGACGTTCGCCCCCCTCTTAAAAAAAAAAAAAAAAAGTAAAAAAAACAAGTCGATATGTGTCCAATGGACACTATGCCCCGCCAATGATTAGAAAAGTTATGAAATACAATTAATGC
>JAULBM010000027.1:778776-790365 GCA_032357055.1 Geukensia granosissima | reverse complement strand
AAAGATGCCTCCCTGCCTCATTCAAAAGTTTCAAAATTGGCCTGAGAAGCTAAACATTTTTTTTGCATGGCCTTATTATTTTGTTTAATAAAAAATCAGTCCAGCTACTTCTGTTCTTCAGATCTAATAGCAGCAAAACGAAAATTAATTGCCATAAAGCCTTAATAAGTTATATGCCAATTACCCTGATAAAATTAATCACTACATATCATTGGCTTCTCAGGAAATCATATAAGGAAGAAATAGTTTGTTTCCTGTGGAAAATAAATTGCAATATACCTAGACCATGTTGAATTTCATGATCATGTGGTTGACAGAGTTAATGCCTTGGAAAAAAGCTACAATGTAGTCTTGAAAGTCAGCACTACTAAGGATATTTGAAGGTACAGGGCAAAAAAAAATTCTATAAGACATTTTGAGACATTGTATGCTTTAAATACAAACATTGATCCTTGGATATGTTTATAAATTTCAATCGATTGAAGAGAAAAAACAAAAAAAAGTTGAGATATCCCCTGTAAATTTGGGTTTTGAAAAAAGGGCAAATTATTGCTTTTTTGGTGTGAAGTTTCATGTCTTGTCTTGAATTTTGTTCAACAGTATTTTGGTGTTTCAGGTGGCCTCTGTCTTCCCACCTTTCACTCTTTATTTTGGCTTGATTTCCTTTCACTGTTTTGGATAGTTTTGATGTTTAATGGTGGCAAGCCTTGTATATACAAGTATAAAGTTTTCAGTAATATATAGTAGATGCATGTTCAATGAGATATTGACATTTGGTCCAGTGGAACAAATATGGGTCTAGAATGAGACAATTTCTTATTTCATACATAAAATCTTCCTTCAGTCCTGGTTTAATTCTGTTTTTTTTTACAGAATAAAACTTTAAGTGTCATTACCATCTCACAAATAAAGTGAGAATTATATAGTTGAAGATCCACTGTTAAAAGTTACACAAGAACCAGTACACTTTAAGTAAAAGTCTTTTTTGTCTCTTAGAGGCACTTCCACTGCAAAGGCTTCCTAAACGAAAAAGTTAAAATATATTGGTAACTGAAATCAACTTTCCACAAATTATTTTCTAATTTAAGTAAATTTTCTCAAATACTAGCAAACATCTTTGAAGAAATTATCTAGCCTTTATATACCCATGTCATTTGTTTTAAATAATTTGCCCATAATGCTCATTAATATACCATTTCAGAAAATAGAGGAAGAATTTATGACCCCCTTGAGATGAATATTTTGGTAAGTAACTGACTGTATATGGATAATGGTAATTTAACAAGTCAATTTATATGAATAAGTGATAAAAGTTTATTGGTCAATTAAGATAAGTTTACTTCTTACCTGGGGTCAGTTGACAAAAGGATTCATGAATTAGGACAGTAACTAAAATAAAGTGTTTTTTTACCTGTGTTGTCTCCCTTATGAAAGTTACAAGTTGCTCAGGAAAATGCTGTTTATATTTTATACCATATTATGTCTATTACCCAGGATAAACTCCTTTGGCACATAGAAACATGGGTGCTTAAATTTGTGAGTTAAATATTATTGTATCCTGCAAATTGTTTTACAAAATAAATAAGATCCTGACATGTCTGTTTGATCTACAAAGTTAATGTTATTTTATTAGTGTAATGATATTTGGAATGATTTACTTTTTTTAATTTTTAATTTCTTAACCTTTTAAAGGAACTTATTTCTGTGTACATACAAATGTCATCATCGTTATGGTGATATGTTGGTTTTTATTTTGAAATAATTTACTAATACTTATACAAATTGTTACAATAATTTACTAATACTTATACAAATTGTTACAGAATTACAAGATTTTAAAATGATATTTTAATTTTTGCTATTTTTAAAAATCAATTAAGTTAAATTAAAATTACTATTGTCTTAAGTTGATAGAGTACATAGGGATTAAATTGGAATTTAATGTGGGTTAACTGATTAATATGAATGATTAAAAACCTATCCACATAAATATTTAGTTATTAGAAATTTTTCTATTCTTAGTTTGCCTAGATATTTGCTAAGAAATTTCCAAGTCTATTCAATATGTATTAATTATCTAATTAATTTTATTGTGAGCTGATATTAATTACAAATTAATTGATTAACTATTTTATACTTTCTATTTTTGTCAACTGTTATGTTTGTTTACACCATTCTCTTTAATAAAGATTGTTGACAAACTTGTCTGGACACGCCTCAGTTAACGGGTAGTAGTATACTGCACTACTCGTTCAACCCTGACCATCAATATTTGGACCGATTAGCACATTAACTGGGCTATTACATAGTGTAGGATATTTCTGGCAGAAGTTCAATTTTTATTCTGATGTTATTCATTGATTAGTGATCGATTTTGAAATTTCAGCTGAATTTTTGGAGATGGAGGATCTACCTGTAATTTTACACCTGTACAGGTAAAATTTGTGAAATTCAGGTAAGTAATAAATTGGTCAATTCATTTGTTTTATTGATTTCTGAGATAAAAGTTAACGATTTTAACTTCAACAAACTTCTGTTGATAAACATGGATATAATATGACCAGTTGAGGTTTGTAATTTATGTATTAGATCTTACTATAAATGTATTCAAAGGAATGTTCATGTTCTGGTTTAAAGAAGTATACAGTCAGTACAGATTTTGTTTTTTTTAAGTTGATACGTAAATTATCAGTTAGATTTTCATTTATCCAACAAGTTTATTTAATTAAAATGATTTCACAACATACAACAGAGAAAAGTTTATAATAACAGAAATTTTTTGAAAAACATAAAAGAGTCTGTTCTGTGTCCAGGGATTGGGGTTTATATATGAATCTGATTTCTGCATTTTTCATTTTAAAGTACATGGGTAAATTACAGTGTCCTTTAATTATACCAGATGAATTTGACAGTGATGTTTTATGTCTGGTAATGGTGGGTTTTAGCTGTACAGTCTATATAGGCTTCTGATTTCAATTGGTACATGGGGGTACAGTGCATAGATATACAAGAAATAATTTGTCATTTCATGAGGAACAAGAACTCACAATTTGGCTTGCATATATTTATAAAAATGAAAAGATATGGGGCAAATGTTAGAGACTGCACTCCAAGAAGAACAGAGAAATTTACAAATCTAGAGGTCACCACAAGGCCTTCAACAAGGGTGGAATACCACTCCTTGTGAAAAACTCTTACTCACCCCAAATAAAAAATTGTTTATGCGTAAAATAATACTGCTGTTAGCTAAATATTTTCAAAAATGTAACAAAACATTAAACACAAAGTCAGTTCCTGCCACAGGCACATGAGACATGGTGTGGTTGAACTAGTTACCCTCCCCCAACAAGTGGTTAAAGGAAAAATTGTTGCATTTTGATCAGTTGGCCAGAAACATGACATATAATGACCTTTCAGCATGAACAACACATGAAATAAAAACAACAAATACATTGCACAAAAATTACCATGTACCATATTATCACATGATGATGCTTCGAAAAATTGGTCCTAACCATATGATATCTCTTAATTTAAGTAGACCAACACATGATTGCATAGGAGCCAGATATTGACAGGTGGACCACCTATAAGTAAAAGTATTCCTGTGTAATAAAGATACTATATTACATGTTTAAGAGATAATACTAAGTAAGGTGACATGTCCATCTAATTTCACACCATGTTTGACTTTAACCTGTAGAAAGGATTTTTTTAACTGTGAATTATCTTAGCAGTGGTCTACAGCATGCATTAATTCTGAACAAGAAATAATTTTCTCCGAAGATAGGTGTTAGGATACAGAAGGAAAAGTAGTTTCCAAGTATTGATATAAATACAGGATTTCATTATTTATTTATGAAAAGTAGAATGCTTAGTTGTAAATCCCAAACATCACACCATTCTTGCTATATCAGATATTCAGTGTGTTGATTGTAATTCAAATAATTTAACAGGATTTTAAAGTTAAACATACCTCATTGAATTACCAATATTAGGGTTGACAAGGTTGTATATCCAGTCCCTCAGCTGGCCATAATTGTATTTTTTAATAATATCCCACAAGAGATGGTTATGATTTGGCCAAAGAAGGACAGCTTATTATATATAATCCCTTGTGTCAATTTAAATAAGGACAAATATAAGTATATTTACTATAAATATGATTATCACACAGTAGATCTCTGTAATGTATAATATTGTTCAATTTCAGGTCAGCTTAAATGGATACTTTATAATGGATTTTTAACCATGGAAACGGAGCTTCCTCCATCAGAAATGGAGTACGCTGAGAGGGTATCTGAAGACCGGGAAGCCAGTCCAGAGCCAGAAGGGGATGAAACGATCAGTTTGTCTGATATTTTGTCCTCTAGGGACTATTGTTTGTCTGAGGAAGAGTTGTGGGCTTTGTGTCGTGAATGTTGTCTGGTTTTGGACGTGGTAAAGTGTTCACCAGAAATGTTTCAGACTTTGTGTATTACACCGGATACTGTGGCTTTTGATGGAGCAGGGAACGTGTGCTTTCTGGACTTAGAAACAGGTGGGTCAAGATATTTAGGGCTATGTCCATATTTGAATTGTAATAATAACACTCCTTTCATTCAGCTTACCATATATTTATGTTTTGTAGACCTTAAAAGTGGTATTGATTTTGGTTTATTTTATTTTATGATTTTGAATTCAAAGCTGCTTTGTGAAAGTTGATTGCTGTATATTTCCCTCACTGTTATTAACTTGGGCATTGGTCTGCTGGAGCATGGCCAAATGACATATAGGTGGTTTGGCTAGTAACTTCAAATACTGATTTGTGAATATGTATTATACTTGTTTCTTCATTAGGTAAATACAATTTGTGACAAAATATCACAAATAATTTAGATTATTCTCTGAAATAATCATTAATAAGATGCCCTTTTAAGATAAAATATTTAATGATTGAAAGTTAAGAACTGTGACTGAAAATAAATAATTTGTTTTAAAAAAATCTATTTTACATTTCAGTATGATTGAGTTCTTGTTGGGTTAAATGTCATTTTTAAGGTAATTGGATATATCTGAATACCAATGCCAACTAAATTGAGTTTTGTTGGCATGTTTTGGATTGATTTTAAAATATTTTATTGTTATAATGAATACAGGACAAAATGTTTCATTCTATTTAAAATTTTCTCTTTATTTAATTAAAATATACAAGATAAAGTACAAAGGAGAAGCATAAAAGGTGTTAATCTTTTATCAATTTAACACTGTTAGTATATGTGGAAATTTTGCCTGATGGTAAATTTCACATGATTTCAGATTTCAAATTTTTGCATGAATTAAAAAAGATGTATAGACATTACTAGGAGAAAAATGATACAAAATTTATACCCATGTGAAGTCTTCAAATTGACCTGTGAATGTACCCAATGTTATGATTGTGCTTCTTAAAAATAAATTCTGTTTTTTTTTATGATCTTGATAAACTTCTTGAAAAATACAAAATTAAACTTTTTTTTTCACTTCTTCTAAAAGATTTCACCCAGCATGAAATTTTGTCAGTAAAAGTGAAGTGCTATCTTGTTGGACTGGTCTCTATTGTAAAGTACATCATTAAGGTATACTTAAGTATACATGACTATTGTTAGAATGAAGTGATTAAATGTCTGGAAGATAATGTGTCTACTGGGTATGAAATTCTGATGG
This sequence comes from Geukensia granosissima, assembly GCA_032357055.1. NCBI lineage: Eukaryota > Metazoa > Mollusca > Bivalvia > Mytilida > Mytilidae > Geukensia > Geukensia granosissima. Next base: position 784,680 of record JAULBM010000027.1, on the reverse strand, counting down.
ATAGGATTGTACAATCAGTTCTGTCCAATGTCTGTAAAAATTGTATTATTTTAAGCTGTTTATGGTGACGTAATAGTATGATACTGTACTTAGCTCAGCACATTTTAGTCACAATTACTGCATTTATAAAATGCTCAATTTAATATATTTAATGTTGCTCAATGTATTTTATATAGACAGATAAAACAAATTCATGTGTCCTAGCACTGAATACTTGTGTATCTAAGCAGAAAGACCTATATTTGACCCTGTTGTTGATATTTGTAGGTAAAGTTAGTGCCTTCTGTGTTTGATTTATCTCATTATGTCCATAATATATTGAATGAGCTAAAATCAAATGTTTTATGTCCCAATTTAAATTTTAGTGTCGTATTTAGTTCTTTTGCCAAAGTAAATGTAACAAAAAACACTTATAAACAGAGAAGTTATTAAATTTGTGACCACCAAGTTAACAATGAATAACACAGTAAAACAAGATCAGAACTATTGTGCATAACATTGACAAAAAACAACATAAAACCTCCAACAGTCAGTAAGAATTGATGTGGATGATAAAATTATTTTTTACATATAAAGTTCTTGGTGTAAGATTACTTTTTTTTGTCTTTCATATACCATATTCCTTGTAGTAAGTGCACAGGGCACACTACAATTGGTAAAATCTGGAATTCTATCAAGTCTCGTTCAAAACATTTTAAGTTTCTGTAGTTTATAATAGATCAGAATGATGAATTACAGTTTCCACCCCTCTATGTAATGTAAATGCCATTTATCAAAGAAATTTCTGTTCTTTGATAAGGTAAAACTTTACAATACCACTGTTTGAGGGTGCACTTCTAGATTTTAATGGAAATTAAGGTGAGAGACACTGATAGCTTATGAGGAATCTGTTATCTATAAGGTTCTCTGCCAATTAAGGCACACACTCCATCGGTACCTATATATCTGATGTCGATATCACAGTGCTATGAGGAATATGGTACCTATATATCTGATGTCGACATCACAGTGCTGGCTTGTTGACAATAGTCTAGGTCAATTTATACACATCAATAAATATTTTTGAAATATATATACAGTAATATTGAAGAACTATTGCATTTATCTTGGCTTCTTTTTATATTTGTATAAAGACTGAAGATGTAACATTAAGTTTGGTAGCTCCTTCCTATTTAAAGTCTTACTCTTTGGTTGGTAGCCCTATATATTTGTATTATGATTGTGAATGTCATTTAAATTTATAGCCCCTTTATTATTGTGAAAGTCTTATTCATAGCTTGGTAGTTCCTTTGTTGAGAAGTTGTACATTTAGCTAAGATGCACTTCACTTTTATAAAATATTGTGAACTTCACACATTTAGCTTGGTAACTATATATTTCATATTGGAATTTTGACAGCCTTCTCATTTTTTGTATGAAGATTGATAAACTCCTGTATATACAGGATAATAAGCTGTTCCTTTACTTACCTGTAAATGGCACATGATTTTAAATTGTATTGATAGTTTTATGGTAATGTTACAAGTATTATATAAGACCGAAATTGAAATTATCTATTAAAAACATCCTACAGCTACTCTCATTCAAAATGTTTTATAATATCTAATCACATGATCTACATACTGTTGATGTCATAATTTCTCACTAAATACACTTTCATTTATTGGTAACAAGTTCAGATAAAACATACTCTGCATGGTTCCCAGTCTAGCTGTCATCCATGCATCTCTCTGAATGATAGTGTATAGTAAAACTCTGTTTAACTAAGTCACATCTCTGTATAATTTGTATAAACTATATTTCGAGTGCAGTTTTTATTCAAAATTTTTCTTATACTCATATAATGATTGAGCTTTAGATTTCATAAAGTTTGTCACAAATCTGTCTTGAAAATAAACCATGTCATTCTGTTAAGATATCATATTACATAGTGTAAGGTCTGTATACATTGTATGTTTGCAATGTAAGATGATTCCATTACTTTTTTGACAGTTTATATTTTTAAAGCAATGCTCTAGAGATTTTGTATGTTTGTAATCCAAGATGATTTCTATGCTTGGTTGACAATTTCATTGTTCATTGACTTGTATATCGGTGTTCGTTTTTATGGTCCCTGTATGCAGTAGTATTTTCTAATTGTTTGTATAGTTTGATTTTCACATTGTAACATAGTCCTCTGAAATACAATGTAAAATTTTTTCAACCTCATTTTATTATCTTGTTATACTGCCCCTACTTTCATGGCAATCCCCAAATTTCAAGGTCAAGGGAACCATCAATGGCCACTGTGGCCTTCAAAGCTCTAACTACAAGGAGAGCTCTACCTTACCACATAATAATTTTATTATAAACAATGGTTCATGATAAATTTTCACACAAATTTAACATTGACCAGTACAAATGCAAGTTAGACAACACATGGAAATATATCATATCTGTTTCAGTGGCTAATTTCTAATGTGATATTTGAGTGCAGAATAGATTCTTCAGGAGATTGTTTATTTGTTTATTTATCATTTATACTGTTTTCTAAGAGCACAGCCCTTTCTTCTTTTAATGAAGTCAACCTCTTTTATCTAAATACATATAATATAGAAAGGTTTTCAAACTATTTGCAGTTATTTAATTTATTTGCCTCTGGACATTCAGCAATTTTCAGTCAATCAATCAATGTATAGAATTTAAATGGAAGTCAGACTGTGAGTTAAGATTTTTAGGAGCTTGTACTTTCAGATTTCAATTTATTTTTTTGTCATGTTGCACTTGGGTACAATAACTGTGTCAGATTTGATGTAGAAGTACTAACATATGGTAAATCAAGGGAGATAAATCACTATTATTTATTGAAGTACATGTACCGACTGTGACTTTCGTTTGATAAGTTTGATTTTTGGACTGGAATTTAAAATGTTTTTGAGTCACATTTAAATGTTGAAGACAAACATGAGATATCCTTAAAGAATATATAAGCTGTTTAAAATGGTGAAATAATTTATATGACAGATTAATGTTACAATGTTATCTGGAAGTGTTCCAAGTTTAAAGTCCTAAACAGAATGCTGCCCTTATAATCTGGATATATATTAGGCTTATCCTTTTACCAGTAATTTATTTAAAAGAATTGATTTATTATAAGTATGTTTAGCTGATTTTTTTTTTTGAATGTGAAAGACAAACAAAGATTTGTACTATTGCCCAAATTAGGAAAAAATATAACTTTGTTAATCAATTTTGTACCATTTTTCCGAGGAATCTCCAACTATTTGCTTCATTCACTGAGGATTTTTTTGCAAAAGGAATGTTATAATCTGAACTACTTTTGAAGTTTTTAGACAGGAGGGGAAAATGAGGTGTTTATTACAGCTTAATTTCACAGAATGTTAAATTAATGATTGATATGATAATATGTTTTTTTTTAAAGAGAAATCTATGATCTGTTGAAATTATGTTTTGTTGATTATTATGCAAACATCAGTAATTTATACATACAGTATCAAATGTTATATCTGGCCACTGATAATATAAAAGAAACGATAAAAGCAGTTGTAAATGCTCTGATTTTCTCTATTCAACAAACAAACATGAAAGAACAAGAATTGGATGGTTTGACAAAGCACTGACATAAATTTATTGGCTTTAAATCAGTTTCTGGGTATGCAAATCTAAAACTTTTGATTTTGTTACCACATGTGTACCAAGATCCATTGTTATGTGTATAAAAGATCAGAATTTCTAACAAAATAGATGTACTGCTCAGAGAAGTTAAAGTACCACTTTTTCTTAAACTCATTAGTTGTTAAGTATAAATGATTGTATCTTTAAATATTTGTAGCCAAAATTTAAGTAAATGAAGTGAATAAAGGACACATTGAACCATGCAGCGATCAGTTTTAATTTTCTGGATTTATGAATAGCCATTCTTCATATATAAGTTTAAAAGGTGTGTTATAATGATCTGTTATTAAAGTTTAAATAATTTTGTACCAAGGTTTGTTTATGACAGAATGTATGATAGGAGTGGACTAAAGTTTTGGTCATACACATGTCTTATTCAGCACTATATTTCTACAAAAGTAAAAAGTGTTATGTTTAAACTACCTCTTTCGTATTGAATTGTGCATTTTGCATTTTGATAACAATATATAACACCTTCAGTTGGAATGATTGAATTATGTCCCTTTGTCAGTGATGTATAAAGGTGTGAGAGTACAATTTATTGCAGTGCATTCCTTGATCAAACTTTGTTCAATTATGCATATTGATGGAAGAATGCTCCCTTTCTAATTTTGTATATTTTGAGCTTATAGAATTATAGTTAAGTGATCGCTAGAAACCCTTTTAAAAATTATCATAATTTTATAGGAAAGTCTTTATATCTATGGACATAAGCTACCATTGTTTTCATAAAATTCTGATTTCACATTTCAATTTTTTTTTCTCTTCATTCATTAAAAAGGGATTGTTTTTCAGTATTCATGCAAAACAGTAATTTTCATGAAATTATAGGAAAGTCTTAAGATTCATGGATATTAGCTTCCTTTCGGTTTTCCTAAATTCTCATTTAACATTTTTGATTTTTTTACATTTTTATCTTTTGTATTAAATAGGGGAGGGGTGTTTCCAGTTTTCTTTCTCTAACTATAAAATGCTTTAAATAATGAAATTATAGATAAAATCTTTATAGCAATGGTTAAAGCTTCCTTTTGGTTTTTTTTTTTTATTAAATTCTCACTTCATGTTTCCAATTTTCTTCACTGTATTCATAAACATAGCAAAAATGTGGCCATGAGATACAGATTCCCCTGTCAAGACATACGTTGGGACCTGAAAAGGGGAGACACAATACAACTCACACAGATAATTCTGCAGATCAAATATTAAATCAATAGAAAATACACAAGCTGACAAATCTTTGAGGAAAATTTAACAGCATGTAGTTTCAATTAAAGACTCAGCAAACAGGAAGCAGATGTATGTGGGACCCAATGAAAGGGGAGATACAGTAAAACACACCCTGATAATGCTTCAGACCAATTTTCAAATCAATCCAACATACATGAGCTGAGAAATCTAGGCAATAATTGATAGATGTATGGACAGAAATAGTGAAAGGGTAAAACTGAATGGCCATGTTGCCTTAAGACAGTAGCTTAGGAAGTGTTTTTTTTTTTTTTGAGTATTCATGTTTTGAAAATAGTGTCCTTTAAGTTTTCTTAACATTCAGTGTTATTTGTCCAGTAGCTGCAATGTTTTTTTGTTCCAAAGCAATATGTACAATCTAAGTAGTTTATTAAACTAGGAACATTTACATGGGGTATCCAGCACATTTAAGCTTTAGTGCAGTTGCTTACCGGTAGTTAAATATTAGTTTTAGTTAACAGATTTTTAAAAACAGTTTTTAAGTATTTTCAATTGTATCCATCATTATAATTACTTTTTTCTTTGCATAAATATAATGTATATGTGAGCAAATGACAAATTGCTTTTTTTCCTTGAAATTCGCTGCAAAGGGAGACAAATCTCTAAAACATACAGATTACATTTTTTCCGAAAAGAGTAAGTTTTAGTTAACGGTCAGTGTACTTTATACATAAGTACAAAATAGATGTAACTTGAAAGGAAAATGAGATTTTTTTTGTTAATTAACAGGTTGGGAACCATTTGTAAACAGTAAGTTACAAGTAATGTATATGTGTGTGTTGAACATACATGTAGCATGTGCATACACAGAAGTACCATTTTAGTTGTTTATAGTTTCTATCATACCCCTTTAATTTTTATCATCTTTATACACACATACACTTTTTTGGTAAAATCCCATGTCTTTTTATACGACCGCAAAAATTTGCGGTCGTATTATGTTATGGCGTTGTCGTCGTCGGCGTCTTGTCTGTGGACACATAG
>JAULBM010000027.1:738034-753990 GCA_032357055.1 Geukensia granosissima | reverse complement strand
GGTTAATTATTCGTTTTCCACACATTAAGGTCATAATTTGGACAAAAATGATGTTAACATGATAAATTATGCTTTGTTTTATAATAAAAAGTAATTTACATTATTTAAAGCAAAATCTTTTGTTTCGTTTTCACACATAGGTCGGTGCTTTGAAATTTATTTCAAGTAAATTAGGGGTAGGGGTAATATTTTCGCAAAAATTACCAATCAAAATCACTTTATGAATAAAATATTGGGCTCATTCGATGCCTTATTTATACATTTACTTAATTAATATAAATATATAGCCATTTAGTGACTCAATTGTCGAGCGTATTCAAAATATTGAGAAAAATGGGAAAATTCTGCAATTTTCCAAAATTGGGTTTTTTGGACATTAGAACACAAAAACGGACAAAAGAAATAATATTAGGGCTGTAAAACACAATAAAATAACCAAATATATCAAGAAACATGAAAAAATCTGCATATAAAGTCACAAAGGCAAATATATGATAGTTGACAGACAAAAAACTTGGATTTTTGTCAAATATCTGTTGGGGTATGGCTACTATTTTTGACACAACTTTTTTGTGTAGCTTAAATTAATATAATTAGACAAGTTTTGGAAAGGCATTAAATACACCTTTCTTTTGATACCCAACAAGTGTACTTTATATTTCGGCAACTTATCTATAATTACCTTTGAAAATGAAAAATTGTTTAAAACTAAATTGGCAAAAATATCCAACGGGGCTACAAAATGACCTCCAAATCACAAATGCGTTCCAAAACTTTTAATGTTAGCATGCTTTTTCTTTAATAATATGTTCTGGGGGACAAAAAAAAGTTGGTCCCATAGAGATGTGGGGGGGGAGCTGGTGCACGGTAGGCTTTGCTAGCCCACGGACTATATAACATACAGATAAAAGTTGTATAAGTTTAAAAGCAGGTGGTTTTCCCAATAATACGGTTTGATATACATTTCACGAATATCTTCATATTTTTTACACTTTAAAATAAAATGAAATTCATTCTCTATACACGTATCATTGCACAAATTGCAAATTATCTCTTATTTATCAATTTTTTAATATTGGCCAGTTTTTGTATTGAGATTGTGTACATATATACAATATTTACAGATCAGTGGTTTAAATAAATAATTCACAGGTCTACTTAGATAAAAATTTCAAATTGTGATCGTCAAATATATATATCTATAAAAATACACTTAGGTGAGACATCAAAAAATGCCGTAGCTTCACTCACAAAACAATCAATGAATCTTCGTTTGAATTCAAATAAGAACTTGTCAACATTGATAACATTTTTAAAGACCGATACATCAGTATAACCAAATTTGCACAATTTTTTTCTAATATTACCAGCCCAGTTAAAACTTCGATTAACTTTTTTGTGGCAAGTCTCAAACATTGATTCGTAACAAGCTTTTACACAATATTATCAGTTTTCAGGATTGTACACCAATATTAAAGCATTCAATAATAACGACCAACATACAATGGACCTCTATCTAGTTCAAAATAAACTATAAAATTTACAGCTTATCTTTTAACTTTCAAAATACTCTTCAGAAAATTTAAATGTACCTTTTCAATATCTTCACCTTTATGGGATCCCCATACGTCACATCCGTAACTTAATATACATGTGATATAAGTATCGAACAAAGAAAGCAATGTTTCATGATTGAAATAATCATTATGAATTGTGCTGTACAGATTAAACAGTGCTTTTCTACTTTGTTTTGACAAAGTCTTTTGTGTATGTACGAAATTGTCATTATAATGAAATAACAATCCTAAATAAACAAAGTCATCACATATTTCAATTGGATTACCTTCCAAAAACCATCTTTCTTCGGATTTAACAGTACCTTTACTTCTAAAAACTAATATTTTAGTTTTACTTAAATTTACATATAATTTATGGTCATTTGCAATATTATTTACAGAATTTAACATTTTTTGTAAACATCAACACTTTCACTAAATATAACTGTGTCGTCTACATACATTAGTAAGAATAAGTTCAATTTTTTTTAATTCCTTTTACTGGCATTCTTGGTTTATCAATTCATCCTCTATGTCATTGACATACAAAGAATAAAGGAGAGGTTATAAAGACTCCCCTTGCATAAGGCCAACATTACATGTAAAAATATCAGAAAAATTTCCATTTAACTAAACAAAAGCCTTAAGTTTTTAGTACATCGACCTAATTACACTTAGAATTTTACCAGTTTTACCATATCTAGCCAATTTTAACCATTATTTAACACGTAAAACAATGTCAAAAGCCTTTACATAATAAAAAAACAGCAATACAAACGCTTAACCTTTGTTAGAGTATTGGATATAAGTGAGAAAAATGGGAATATGGCATCGGTCGTCCCAACGCCTTGTCGAAATCCAAACTGGGCATCAGTTAGAACGTTATTGTCTTCACTCCATTCATAGTCGCGAATTGACCAATGACGTAAAGAGTTTTCTGACATGTGAAACTAAAGAAATACCACGCTTATTCCCGGTTTCGTTCACCTCTCCTATTTGAAGATAGGAATTATGTTGCACCTCGTCCACAATTAAGGAAAAATTCCAGATGACAGAATATTGTTGAAAAGTTTACATAATACAGGAATAAGAAAAGTTTTACCAGCTCGAATATATTCGTTCATAATATTGTCTGCTTGGCGATTTACATTTATCACAGATTTCAGTAAATTTCGACTCACACTTCGAGTGTTTATGAAATACATCTGCTAATAATTTATATAATAGTTTCTCCACTTTCGTCCATGGTATTATCTCTTTCCGTCATATAAACTAGAAGGTCTTCAAATTTTTGTGAGTTTGCCAGCAAGTCGTTGATTACGTCATCATTACACCCTTCACCCATCTTATAAATATCATAAACAAAACATTTTCTCTTAAATTGACTATTAATCAAAGAATGTACAGTTGTATAAATTTCTACATGTAACTGGACATGGCATAAAAAGGTGTTAAAGTCATAAACTTTAAAATTTTTAATACAATTATATACACTATCATGTGACATTATCAAATAATCAATAATACTACTGCCATTTGTATTACTAAATGTGATTTTACCACTTTCTTGACCAAATCTTCCGTTACAGATTCTTATGTAATATCTGATGATTTACATAGTTCTAAAATTATGCATCCAAAACTGTGTGGGGTTTTCACATCCTCAGAGAGTCTATCAATTAATATTTCGTCACTTTATTACTCTATAAATTGAATTTCATCAAGTAAATGTGTGTCCAATTTGTCACTTTCTGTATAGTCCTTTTCTATCCCAACACTGCCATTTAAGTCACCTATAACTGACACAGTCCCATGAGAGGAAAAAAATTATATTTGTTCATGCAATTAACAAATACATCACAGATATATTTTCTATAATAGATATTCCTATCTGGGGTATATATATATATATATATATATCTGGTATATAACACACATATATAAATCTTTATTATTTAACATAAACGATGTATCAAATTTAAATCATATCATACTATTAGCACAAAGTTTTACGATTGCAATATTTTGAGATAAACATTTTTTGTAGAATAATACGACCCCTTCTCCATTATACTTTTCTCGAAATATATCCTTCTTTTCATAACCACTTAATTCAAAATCATTCGGACATATAACCCAGCATTCAGATAAGCATAAAACATCATATTTACACAAGATTTGAAGAAAATTTTAATCCTCTAGTTTTCGGACCAACCCCTTTGAGTTCCAAGAGCATATTTTAATGAAACACTTTTATTATTGTTGTTGTTTGAAAGAACGAATATGGAATATATGCCAGAAAGACACCTTTTCTTGATTGTTCACTGCATAATATCTCGTTACAATGTAAGCTGTTTCATTTAGTTCAATAAATTTCGCTTTAATCAAACATTTTGTTGACAAAATAGAAAAATTAAGTGGAAAATTTAAATTTTACTTCTTACGAATCACTTTTCTGGATAAACCTTCATCACGTACCTTCGGGACCTAATAATAAAATTGCGTGCAGGTAGAGAGTCGTAATTTTGTGGTAAGACTGATGGGATCGAGGAGCTAGATACAGACTAAAAATATAAGAATTAATAATATTAAAAATATGTTAACTTTATCCTTCCAACAAACATTATAGTATCCAAAAATAAAATGGAGCATATAACTCAAGCACGGGGAATTTTTTTAAAATCCCCACTGAGAGCAAAAAACTCCGTAATAATAATAGAGAGCATATGGAATAATGCCAGAAAGACACAATCCATATCATTCTGTAATGTGCTCTCCATTATTTCAAGTTAAGCTTTATAGTCATAATGCTGTTCTAATGAAACAAATTTTGTACGGAACGACCAACGACCTTGTTATGAGATGTTTCTTTTGTATTGATACTTTGTCGTAATCTATAATACATGCATGATACGTTTCATATCTCATGACTTATGATAATTTTGTTATTATCTAATGATACTATGTCGTTATCATTTTTATTTGATGACACTTAGTCTGCAGTTTATGTCACTTTGTCTGAATGTATTTATAATGACGAATTATCATCATAAAAATCAAGGTTTCATCACACAGAACTAATTTCATCATATGATGATGGGATCATCACATGGTAAGGTTCAGAGCAAAAATGAACGAATTCAACATGTAATGAAAACAGATCAACGTAGTCATAATGTAGCTTACATCACATTACATAAAAACGTCACATTGAAGGCTGGTGTTTGAAAATACTGCATTGACTACATAGGAGGCAGGTCAAACTACAAGGTAACTACATATGATGGAGGTACAACACTAACTCACGACTAGTTTGTTAGTTTTTGGATAAATGTATATATTATTAACCCTTTACTTTTGTTTGGTCTTACACTCAGCAACAAGTTGATGCTCTAGAAAATTGTGGTCAAAGATCAGTTACCAGATTCCTGACTTTTTTATGGAAAGGCATCGGTTCAAACAATTTCTATTCTGAATTAGTTAAACCAAAACGGTTTCGTCGATTGCTTTGTTTGAAGGTATAGAAATGTTCTAGTATTTTGAGAAATAATTGAGTAACAAATGTAAAATTACATAAAAATGGACTATTGAGAAATAATGAACCATTTGCATTGAAACAAAAACCGAGCTTCCTGCATTTTTGGGGTTTCAGCGCTTCTGTGTGTTTAAAAATAAACATAAAAATAAATTTCAGTTATTTGTATATAATAAGAGGTAGGAAATCAACGTTTCTATAATTGTAAGAAGATTTCAAATAAGTCCGATTGATTGATTCTACTGGAAGACATGCCACACTAATCAGTTTCCCAAAGAGTATCTTTGTACGCACTCTCGCGAGACAAAAGGCATTCGAAGATACCAAAGGGGCAGACATAAATCGTTAAGTCGGAAGACAAGACCATGGCCAACAACATGAAACGTAAGAAAATCATAGAACACACAACACTACAATGAAAATTAAAGCTGGAGTAACACGAACCCTACAAAAACCAGGGTGAGTTCAGGTGCTTCTGAACCGTCGTGTTATTCATTGTAGTAAAAACCCAATTACTAGCTAATTGGTTATGTTTCTTGTGTTACTCTAAAACACTACCAATTTGATTAACAATCTATATAAATTCTCTAACCCTAATACATAACCGAATTTGAAATTTTAAATTACCCTTGAATGAAAGACTAACTGCTTTTTTCATCAGAGGATTAACAATACAATGACTATCACTATATAATACTTAAATAAAATATTACAAAAACAACATGTAGAACTAAGGCAAGAGTAACACGAACCCCAATAAAATAAAATTTGGGGTGAGTTCAGGTGCCCCGGAAAGGTAAGCAACTCCTGCGCCCCACTAGTCAATGCTGAATACTAAATAAATAATTCATTCATCTATGATTAAATAACCTGCAAAAATGGTCTCAGGCGCGCCTGAATGGAATTTTCAAAATTAGTTCTTCTGGAATGAATCGCAAGAGAGGCACTGAAAAAAGGAATGTGCACATTTTTTAATACCCTTTTCTAGAGCAAACTTTAGCGCTCCCGCAAAAAGCAATAATTACCAACACTCAATGTTAAAGTTCCATAAAAAAAATCAAGGGCAAATAATTGTATGTAAAACACTGTTGTATTGTGTAAAACATGAACCATTCACCGTGGGATAATTCTTTCTTCTGAGTACCAAACAAAGACAGAAATGAACTAACGATTCAATTAAATAACACTGTACTAATGCTTGACATAGAGTTTAATAAGATATATTTAGCAGCTATAATAATTCGGATTTCTTCTTTAATTTTCGAAGAAAAGTGCGAAATTTCCAAATTATAGATTTTTTTTCGAAATGATACGGGAATTTTAAGTATTTTTGTTGCCTAAAATATTTTTATGCATAAAAGTATCCAATTCAAAAAAATATTCGATGACTTTTATACATTTACATATATCTTGTTTAAAAGGGAAGGAGTGACAAATATATAACGCACTAATTATACTTTGACGTTTCCTAGCAATTTACACAATTTTTAAAGATATGTTTTGTTGATTATTGTTGAATATATACTTGGTCCTCATTTCGGAGCTCACCCATCGGCTGGTCATACCTTCCGAATTTCCGTCGTTTCCAAATCCACTGTCGCAATCTGCTCATTCTACGTTGATCCCTTCTTATCCTCCCGTTTCGATTCCGTCTCACCATGCGCAGTGTCAAGTCAGTTAAGTTATGCTGATGTTAAAATTGCCACTTGATAGTCTCGTCGTCGTTTCACAGAACTATCCATCTCAAATTATGAATAATCCTTGTGCAAGTCTGCAATTATTCTACAAGAATGATGTTGTATTCATCTGTACCAAATAGTTATATATAGATTACCCCAAAACAAATAAAGGTTCGCTGTCGTTAGATAAAAGAACGCTCAGTACTTTCTATTGTTGTGTTTAACACGTTTGTAAAGTCTAACGTTGAGTACGTTTCTATACGTTTTGGAATCATCAGGTGTGAATTACAAATTAGTTATATGTCCGTTGTCCATAGGTTAAAATAAATACTTTTTGCGTTCATCTAGCTTATTGATAGCTGATAAGTAGTGAATTGGCATAATCTGAAAATTCCATGCATGCACAAAATTGTGAGGCCCGATAAACTTATGGCAACTTATATCAGCGTTTTACAGCGTGCTCATAAACGTACACTAAAGTGTTTGTCAATTTTTTCAAACGTTGTAGTGTTTCGCCGCCTGAACGCACTAATTATACCACCCCACAAACATAGTTTGGGGGTATATAGGAATCACCCTGTCTGTCTGTCTGTCTGTTTGTCTGTCCGTCCGTCCACATAGCTTGTTAGCGCATCTCCTCCTACACCGCTCAACGGATTTCATTGAAACTTTGCATAAAGCTTAGACACAATGTGTAGATTTGCATATTGGAAGATCATTCATCGTGCTTTATTCCAAGGACAGATAATTCAACTTAGTGATAAGGGAGCGGGGGGTATCCTTTGTGAGTTTTGCTCACAGTATGTCTTGTTTGAAAATTACAAAGTTGATTAATTGTTATAGAGAATGGAATCAGGGGCCATGTCAGAATTTTAAAGCAATAATCTTTATTGATACTGATTAATGTATTTTCTTGAATGAGGATTTCCATACCAAAAATAAGTATTGTATATTTTAAGATACATGGATTTTTTAATTTTTGGCTCAGGCTGCATTATTAAAAATTAAAAACTTATCAATTTATGTAATTACTGTGTAAATTTTTCTCACTGAATGTTTCAACTTGTATTATTGTTTCAGATGCAGAGTACACTGCGGGAACACAAAGACAATGTGGGTGGTACATACAATAAATATAATATATCAAAAGTAAGTGTATATTGTACGAATAATATAATATATCAAAATTAAGTGTATATTGTATGATAAATACAATATATCAAAATTAAGTGTATATTGTACGATAAATATAATATGTCAGAAGTAAGTGTGTATTGTACATACAAAAACAATTATGTATTAAAACAAGTTTGTATATTTCATGTATCAGAACTTGGAAGTAAGATTCAGATAAGGGATATTCTGGAAATAAATGTCTATAAGATGGTCAAAGTTATTTTTTATTCCACCCCACTATGCATAAAATTTTTATCTATTATTTTCTATAATTGTTGCCAAATCTTTCCAAATCAAATTTTAACCAATATGCTCATACAATGCAGAAACAGCCCTTTGTAACACAACTTTTAATAACACTGCTGACTGATTTTTAAAGAATTATTTGGAGATTGTTTTAAATGTGTAATATATAGAATCTTACATTGTTGGCCGTTGATTATCATATTTCTACAGTCGAGATAGTTAAACCTTAAAATTTCGAGGTTTACGTAGAAATTTTAAGGTTTAGCTTTAGAGACTGTATAAATATGATAATCAATGGCTTATAATGAAAGATTTTGTTTCATTAATTTTTTAAGCATCAAAATATCATTAAAAAACTATCATGGACCATCTTTTATCATGACCTTGTTATAAGGGACGTAACTCGTGTACAAAAAAAATAAACATGTCACTAATTTTCACGGCATTTTCAAATGTATTAGCCAAAAAATAAAGTAATTCCTACCTAACTTTTGGAAGTCAGAGTCTTTGGAAAGCTCAGTCCGCCAGGGTAAGAAATAAGATTGTGACAAGTCTTTGAATTTGTGAAGGGAAGCACGCGGAGTCTGAAAATCAGCCTATCATCAGCTGAGAAATAACAACCCTCTAGAGCTTAGAAAAACATTTTCAACACCGGTTGAGGAGTGTGAAAGTTAAAAAAGAATTAGAGAAACTTTTGATATAACCATATATTGTAACAATAAAATATTTATGTTTGGATTATTATGATTATATGTGGGATCAGGACAAATGCACCCAATAATTGTCCCCTAGGATAATAGCCTCAATAAAATTGCTAATGTAATTTTAGTGTACACATATAAAAAAGAGGGGTATTTTCCTAGGGAGCGATAGTGGGAGAACAATTGTAAAGGAAGGGGGCAATTGTCTAAGCTTCTATTATATGTTTGTTCAAAAATTTTTAGCGAGTTGTTCTTATGTTGGTATTTTTTGAAAGATAGATGTATGTATAACTTTCCCCAAAGTAAATTACAAATACTGATTAGTGGCATATTTTAAATTTGAATAATGTTTACAGATTCAGAAAATAAGTAACAAAAGATTGTGGGCAAGATACTGCCATCGACGGAAGGAGGTTGCAGAGGAGAACCATGGTCATGAGAATGAAAGACTTCTGTTTCATGGTTCTCCATTCCTTAATGCTATTGTTCAGAAAGGATTTGATGAGAGACATGCTTATATTGGAGGCATGTTTGGAGCAGGTATGGAGAATTATTGTAATAATAACTGAAAATTTTGTCATCAAAAATGATGTTGGATTTAGAAATATGGCTTTCAAGAGAGGCAAATATTCAATTAGGAAATGAATAAATGCATTTTAACTATTAAATGGTTGATTGTAACTTTTTAATGATAGTTTTCCACAATTATCAAAACTGAAAGTTCTTGTCATTTCTTTGACATTTGAAAGTTTGATTTTATTTTAATGTACATGTTTGTCACATTACATGGCAAACCAGAGATATTATCATCTTCACATGGTCTCTCACATTCATCATGACATAAACATCTTCATTGATACATAAACATGGTCATTGATACACAAACATCTTCATTGATACATAAACATCTTCATTGATACATAAACATCTTCATGGATACATAAACATCTTTATGGATATTATCAATCACAAATAATCTGTAAGTATTTCTTATTTGATGTTGATGGTTAGGTATTTAAGTATGCTCTCTTTTTATAGGAATCTATTTTGCTGAGAACTCATCCAAAAGTAACCAGTATGTTTATGGAATTGGTGGGGGGACAGGATGTCCTGCTCATAAAGATAGGTCTTGTTACATATGTCAAAGGTAGGTACCAGTTAAGTTCCATGTTCACACTGGTCATGGGAAATATGTTAAACAACTTTACCTAAATGAACACATTTAAAACAGTATTATCAGTATTTGTTGTTGACTTTAACCATCTGACCTAAAAGGGGTGTGGTCAGTTTTTTCTATGGGCAGCCAATAAAACTATCCTTTAATGACTGAAATAAAGGTAAAGATGGCATGCATACAAGAAAAAATATTTTGAAACTGACATTAATGATATTTAATGATCTAAGATTTTAATGACTTATAAAATGGCAGTTACTCTACAGAAGTTCCTTTACTGTAATGGTAAAATTTTTGTTCTTTTTCTATTGCAGACAGTTATTATTATGTCGAGTGACATTGGGAAAATCATTTTTACAGTTTAGTGCAATAAAGATGGCTCATTCGCCCCCTGGCCATCATTCCATTATAGGGCGACCCAGTAGTGGGGGCCTCATGTTTCCTGAGTATGTTGTGTACAGAGGGGAACAGGTAAGATATATTCTAAATGTTCAAACTTTAAATAATTTATTAAGTTTATTATTGAAAAGTATATAATTTATTAAGTTTATGATTGAAAAGTATATAATTTATTAAGTTTATGATTGAATAGTATATGATATACATGTACCAGGGATGATTTTATTCTGCTTTTTAGTGGATTTCCGCTAATGGTAGTCCGGATTTGTCCATTATGATTCTTTTATTATATTGCGGTATTTGGCTTCCGGTTGGTTATTTCCGCTTAGTTTGCATGGTCGGCAAAATCATCGCTGATGTACAAAGAACCCCAAAAATGTCCTTTGTTACAAAGATTATAGTTTAACACTTCTGTAATATATAAAATACAACATTATTGATGTGTTTAATACTTTGTTCTATTTTTAAATGTTCTATTTTTAAATGTTATGACCATTTTTAAACTCGTTTGGTCTTCAACATTTCAAAATATAAGATTATTTAGTTTTCATTTCCAATCTGATTAAAATAATACCTTGGTAAAATTTGTTCACTACAGCATCCTTTGGTATTGTCATAATGACACACCCAATTACTGAGAAGCAGGTGGATAGAGTGAAAATTGAATTTTATCATTTGTCCATTAAAACAAATAACATGTCATGAGAGTCTGTCAAATTTTATATCAGACATGATTTGACAGCTTTGGACACCCTATTTTGTGGTTATAATTAATGGCTAGTGTATATCAAGTTTTTTTTATTTTACTAATATATGTATTTATGTTTTCTCTTTTAGGCCTACCCAGAATATCTCATTACATTTAAAATAGTAAAACCTGAAAATGCCGACGACAGTGCCAAGAAATCATAGCATCACTACAGCAAAACCTGTTAGATCTGCTTACAACAGTATTTTTATTGTCAAATCATTGTTTTATTGTGTAATACATCTTAACTACATTATATCAGAACATTATATTGTATCATTTCTGAAATTCCAAATCTTGAGATTTAATTTATTATTTAATATTAAACAGTAGATTTTAGTTTTAAAGAACAAATGTTGAGAATGTAGAAATAAATCTTACCCCACCATAAATATTTGGTTCAAGTTAGAATTCTGATTCCATAGCTTGGTTTATTGATTCAGATTCTTTACAATTGAGAATTTTGCATTGTTTGTAATCATTATAAATGAAAACGCTATTGTGTTGTTAGCTTAGAAAAAAATCAGTTATGCAAAAAATGAGTTATTAGGACATGCAAAGAAAGTTATTACACATGAAAGAAAGAGTTATAAGGACATGCAAAAAATGTCATCTCATTTAAAATATTTTTTATATACCAGTAAAGTCGGGTGGGATCATCCTTTAAATCAGATTGGAATAAAAGTAATGCCAATCTCTGCAAGTGTTTAAACAATTCTTATTTATTATGGGGCAAAAATGATATTAAGTTCCAGTATTATGTATAATACTAACTGCTCTGTATTAAAATATATGTTAAACCCAAGCAAGGCACTTTAAAGTCATTCCCCAAAGGTGACATTCGAGAAATATTGTAACATGAATTTTTTAAAAAAAACCTTTTTGGTTTGTTTTTCGGGGGGTGAGGGTGTTACTTCATTTTTAAGTGCCATTCAAGGATGCCACGGTAACATGGAGTAAAACTGACATAGTTATCACCGAAATTTCATTATTTACTTCATATTTAAGTGCCATCCAAGGATGCCACGGTAACATGGAGTAAAACTGACATAGTTATCACAGAAATTTCATTATTTATCAGAACCTTAAATTGGTAAACTTAAGTGAAACCAGTCTGTTATACACTTTACTCCTTATCATGAAATCCTTTCTCTTAAATCTCAACATGAAATTCTTGTTCCACTTTAGTTATATTTATGTTATATGTTATCATTAAAATTTAGAATTGTCTGTACTTATCTGAGTCTTCTTTCTGACAATGCATAAATGACCTTCAGTATCTGAAGAAGTTTTTCTGATGAATTGTATGTGTAAGTCTATTTTCTTCATTCTATCTTTGTTTTTCTCTTGCCTTTGTTCATTGTATTTTATTACTTTACATGTCATATCAACATCTCAAAATATAATAAAGTCAATTGTGTTTTAGTTTTTAGATGTTGGACAGAGTGCCAGTCATAATTTATGTTACTAAATGTTCACAATAAATAAGTAAAATCTTATATTTTTGTCTGCCTTTGAATCAGAAAGAGGGTAAACTAGAAATATGGTGCACTGATGCATCACAATATTACATTTTATAATCCATAGATTCATCTACAACTCTTAGAAGAATTATTACCCAATAGGGTTTTTTTTCCTCAATATCATTTGAATTCAAATACAAATTATTAGAAAAACTCAGATAAATGTAGCTATTCCATTTCAACTCAAAGCACAGATATTCCCAATCAGATGTCTTTGAAATGGAATAAAACCCAATAAGGGTGAATTTCAGTATGCTTTCCTTTTCAAAATCACAACGGATTGGTTGTAAATGTTACACCATAATGTTTACATTGTGAGCACCATAATGTCAACATTTTAGTCAATGGATTGTGGCTAATTGGTACACCATAGCGTCAACATTTCAGCCAATGGGTTGTGCGTTAGTGGTACACCATAATGTCAACATTTAAGCTGATGGATTGTGGCTAATTGGTACACCATAATGTGTACATTTAAGCCAATGGATTGTGGCTAATTGGTACCCCATTATGTCAAAATTTCAGCCAATGGATTGTGGCTAATTGGTACACCATAATGTCAACATTTCAGCCAATGGAATGTATCTAATTGGTACCCCATAATGTCAACATTAAAGTCAATGGATTGTGAGTTAAATGTATGCCATAATTTCAACATTTAAGTCAATGGATTGTGGCTGATTGGTACACCATAATGTCAACATTTCATCCAATGGGTTGTGAGTTAGTGGTAGAACATAATGTCAACATTTAAGTCAATGGATTGTGGCTAATTGGTATACCATAACTCCAACATAAAAGCCAATGGATTTTGAGTTATTGGAACGCCATAATATCAACATTTCAGCAAATGGATTGTGGCTAATCAGTACACCATAATGTCAACATTTCAGCCAATGGATTGTGGCAGATTGGTACACCATAACGTCACTATTAAAGCCAGTGTGGATAATGTTGATGACTATTTTTAATGCAACATTTATAGCTATTTTTGATAGGCCACATCAAGTTCATTTTTAGATGTTTTCCCATCTCAACCCAAATTAATTGGCAAGATATCAGATTTGTTTTTTTTTTTCAATCTTTTTTTCAATTTCCAATGGAATTGTACCAGATGTTGGTTTCCTTAGAATGCCAAAAGAATGTCTATACAGTGACTTCCTGACCTGTACCAATAAATAAATAAATATTGTTCCAGAAAATGTAGGGTACTGTTTGAACAATCACTTACCTATATTGTTCAGTTTATGTTAAACATTATAAATTTCCCTAACATCTATAGAACTTTAAATGTTATTTCTTTTCAACAACCCTTAGACCAACTTATTTTTTTTTCAACATCCCATAGACCAACTTATTTCTTTTCATCAGCCCATGGACCATTTTATTTCTTTTCAACAGCCGCAGACTAACTTATTTCTTTTCAACAGCCCTTAGACCAACTTATTTCTTTTCAACAGCCCTTAGACCAACTTTTCTTAAACTAATCTTGATTATACATTAGCTTTATTTCTCTGTTACAGAAGAACAGTATATGATACCGCATGATTAACTGTCCCTTTTATTACAAGGGACCAGTTGTTCAAAACCACTTTTTACATCCTAGAATACAATGTAAATAATTAAAGTCTGAAATTATATTATCTAAAAAACCTTCTACACTGAATTTGATTGCAAAGAAGTAGGTAGGCTAAGTCCCATATTTGACCCAAACTTAAGATTTTATAACACACATAAGTTGATATGAAAATGATGTTTAATAGCCATCTTTGAATAATTCATAATTTATACTCCTATAATATTGGTGATTCTTACAAAACAACAGGTCACATTTAACTTTTTCAACAAGAATTTAACATTTTCTGTAAATATACCAACATTTTGGAGATGTTTTGTTAAAAATAAATATGCCTGACAAAAACATCACAAAGATATTTTTACCAACATTTGTTTTTGATAGACCTTTAATTGTTTAAAGTTTGGTTGAGATGTTTTTGTGCGATCTATAACAATATCAACAAAATTGTAATTTCGGAGTATTTTTACAATTTTTGTCTGTTGTACAACCAATTAAACTAAGAAAACTGTTGTATTTTCTTTTTATAGGCATTTTTCAATACAAACAATACAGAATAATTGATACAAGATGCTTTTCATTCTTCAGCCAAATTTTTGGCTCAAAATGCAGCTCAACGACCCTTGTCCTTTTAATTAAAAAAAAACTAATTGGTTACAGACAAACAGACATTTGAAAGAAGTGCTTATCTTTTGAGCAATGGACTCTGATATTAAACTTTTATTTTCTAGGTATTTTTAACAAAATGGCAAGCTGATATAACTGTTTGAAATGCAAGGAATTAATACCTGTTTAAATATTATTTTTATACAGAATGTTTTATTTTCATAAGAGTTTTATTCTATAGTAATTTTGAAGTAAAACATTGGTTTTAGAAACTCAAATCAAGTTTTAGGCATTTTTTTTTTATCAAAACTGGCAACTGACTTTTTTTGTTTGGTTATTTCTGCTACTGTAAATTTAGACATGCATGCACTTAATGAACTGTTTCAGAAATGCAACAATATTCTGGGAACATCATTGTTTGAATTGGATTTCCATTGGTCAAGGACGCTGAGATTGCTTATTGTGTTTAAGATGTAAATTGAATTTCTGAATAAGTCTATTTTTGCATTTTTATTTTCATTTATTATGTGAGATATATCAATATGATTATTTTACATGTTATAACATACACTAAGTAAAATTCCAAAATACGAGTTTCAGTTATTTAAATTTTCACAATAATAAAAAAAAGCATTTATCCTTGAATTTACATTTTTTCAAAGAAACAGTTTTACATTCATTTTCTATTTTATGATAAACATTATAGTATAATTTTCATAACTTGAAAAGATTTGTAAAGATCAAAACAATCAGTCTGTACCAATTTAATGGTTTGTGTTTGATTGCTTGCCATGTAAGATAATGTAAATACTAGTGAGACAGTCTTTATTTAACTGTATACATTGTATATAATGTAAACTAAATTATCATCATTAAATGTGAATGAAATTAATACCATATGTTGTTTACCTTTTTATTTCAACTGAAAGTAATGAGTTGTGTTGCCTAAGCTAAAACAAGTGTGGACACAAAAATGTCTCGCCTGTATATGTGCCTTTGACCCTATAAATG
Source organism: Geukensia granosissima (assembly GCA_032357055.1). Classification (NCBI taxonomy): domain Eukaryota; kingdom Metazoa; phylum Mollusca; class Bivalvia; order Mytilida; family Mytilidae; genus Geukensia; species Geukensia granosissima. Next base: position 738,060 of record JAULBM010000027.1, on the reverse strand, counting down.
TGTGGACACAATAATTTTCTAATCAA
>JAULBM010000027.1:721636-737934 GCA_032357055.1 Geukensia granosissima | reverse complement strand
AAAACAGTAACATTTTTTAACCTTTTACCCCTCTTATACAAAAAGCTATATAATACATGTACCAAAAAATGCTTGAAGTGACTTTTGTTGCATTTTTCATGAGGAATTATTTGAGAAAAAAACCCATCAAAATCGGATTAAAAATAATTTTTATTCCATATTATATACACTTGGTCATAATGGAATATTGACATTTTCTGAGTCAAAAATTAAACTTTTGAGACTTGCATGCAAAAAATATAAGATCTTAACGCAAATCTTATTATTTTACTTCAAGTACAAAAGTGTCAGATATAAAATTTTTGTCCGATAATTAGTTTCATGAGTTCTGAAATCCACATTTTGTAAAAAAATATTTTTTTGTACTACTGACGGAATTTTCAAATGTTTTATTTCATCAAATTTTGTTTTTTTAATTATCCTCTAATATCAGTCTGCAAGCATTAGCCACCTTTTACTTATAAGAATTTTGCTCGACAAAGACAAGCCATGCTTATTTCTAATGTAAGGTCGAGAATTAAAATATTCCATATTTATGAGCAAGAGTATACGAAGTCGTATTCCCGCTACCCCACGACTTCGACCCCTTTAAGCTTGAAAACGGTAAAATGCTTATTATTGAAAGTTCTTGTTGAGAGGAATCAAATGCAAAAAAAAAAAACAATAAAAAAACTCAAATCGGATGAAAAATAAAAATTTCTCATCTCCTGTAAAATCGTATTTTTAACCCCCTTTTACACAAAAATCGGTAAATGCTACATGTACAAAAATGCTTGGAGAAACCTTTGTTGCATTTTTCATTAGGAATCATTTAGAAAAAAACCATCAAAATCGGATTAAAAATAAAGTTTTTCCATATTATACGAATCCCCCTCCCCCACCAATTTGACCCCTTTAGCTCGAAAACGGTAAAAGATAGAGAAAATCCGATGGCATGTTATATATACTGAAAGTTCTCGTTAAGAGGAATCAAATGCAAAAAAAAAACATCAAATCGGATGAAAAATAAAAATGTCACATCACTTGCAAAATCGCATTTTTAAAACAATTTGGCTTCTTTTAAACAAAAAACGGCAATTTATACAAAAAAATGCTTGGCGTAACTTTTATTGCATTTTTCAAAAGGAATCATTTGCAAAAAAAAAAAAAAAACCATCAAAATCGGATGAGAAATAAAAAAAGTTTCAAAAATTAAATTTTTGGACCCCTTTATCTCAATAATAGTAAGAGATATGTCATGACTCTTGTAGCCTATTATGTTGAATTTTTTATGGGGAATGCAAGACAAAAACTACAGAAGCCCTGGAGTGCCACGGAAAAATAATGATAACTTGTGCGCACAAGATAGTAACGCGTGCGCACAAGTTATAATTATTTTTTTTTGCGTGGCACTCCAGGGCTTCCGTAAGTTTAACACAGGACCCTATCGGAAATTCATTTAAAAATATTTTTTTTGAAACTATTTGCCCAAATAGAACCACTTGGTTGAAATGGCCATTAGGTGGGTGCTTTGAACAGAAATGTATCTGATGACCTCACCATTAGGAACATTAAAATCTTGTATATTAGACTAAAATCAAATATAATAGTTTAATGTTTACTTTTCAATGATAACTGTTTTCCAGGTGAGCGGTAACAGGCTTCTGGTGGCTTCTTCTATACTTCGTGTAGGATGCTGTAGTGAATTTTGTACAGGTTAGATTTCACATATAATTTACTGTTATGTTGAAAAGTGGCATGCTACTAATGAGTGACTTTTAGACTGACACTGGAAAAATTTCGGGTTGGATAGGGGCGGAAAATTTAGCCTTGTAACTGGCCGCCTACTGACCACTCAAATTGAGCTGTTATAAGGGGTCTTTAACGTGCTTAAGACGAGGCGTTTCCTAAACACGGAGTGTCTTTAACGTCTTCCTCTTGGTGGATTAAGAATTTTTACATCCACCACAATCTGGGACGCCCCTTTTAGAGGACTAGTGCCTCCAGGACGGAGATAGCTAGTTTCTATTCTTTCCCCGGCACAACCTTCGAGAAGGGGAGTTCGAGTATTTATACATCCCGCTCGAACTAACGGACGCCCCTTTAGCAGGGGTTCTACCTGCAGGCGGAGAAACCGAACGACCTATTACTATACCCCGGCCGCCCTTGGGGGAGGTTAAAAATGAAAAGTGGCTAAGTATCTATTATTCTATATTGTATTGAAAAACATTTGGCAATTCAACAGTTTCGGGGGTTTAACTGGTTCTACAACGGTCGCATTGTACATAAAAATTTTTTGAAATGTGAAATACTAAGATATTACTTAATTTGATATAAGATTTGTCGATTTTGATAAAGATAGCACTTTTAACAAAAAGCATCAGAACTACAAATAAATGATCTATACGAACTTGGAACAAAATACAAAGTTTAAATGTTTTGTTAAAATATCTTCGTGATTTTTTTTTGGTGAGCTCATATCATTGAACAAAAAACCTCCAAACATTTGGATTTTTTAAAGACGTAAACAAAGTCAAATGTGCACTGCTGTTTCCACGAAATTATGTCAATTACACTGTATATAAGTTATGATTTAGTAAAAAATGGTTAATTAAACAGCATTTTCACAACGACTTATTGATGTGTTTAAAAATCTAATATTTTGGCCAAATATGGTGCTTAGCAGACATACTATTTTACATTTCCATCACAAAAGTTCACGTCTACTGCGGCGGTTCCAGATTTGCCGAAAGGTGGATACTGAGGCTGGATACACTTTTTGGTAAAAAATAAACGAGGTCCGCAAAAAGATTGTCGAAAAAATCCATTTAAATACATGTGTGTATTTTAACTTCAATGCTCGGCTCCTTCTTGGTTCCATCAATTATCTGCCTATGAAATATCATGACTATTGAAATTGATCAACAGTAATTATGTACCTGTGCGTACAAATTCTTTCGACTGCTACCATCAGGGGCGGATCCAGGGGACTAAGGGTCCAGTTCCTCTTTTAAAAATGCAAAAATCAGGTCCTCTTATGTACGAGTATTGTGTTTTTTTTTTTTTTTTCGAAAAGTATGGATCTGCATTTGACCACGGTAAGTAGAACTTTTGCAGTTAAATGGGAAACATTACAACATTACCATACGGAGGGGATAGGGTGTAAAGCGATATACATCTTATAGAAGATTCGATTGTTCTGATTTACAAAGACTTATAAAGCTATAGTCAAGGTTTTTTATTTTTAATGAGGGTTAATGTAGGATAAAATGTTATTTTTTATACATATAACTTTTAAAATCTTCTTTTTGTCTTCAGAATAAAGTTTGAAATGATGTATAGACACCTTTACTTGTATGTTGGAAAGAAAATTAAAATAATATCCACAGAATTTGAAAAAAGGATTATGCTTATAAAAATTAGTATAATCTAATAACTTGATATTCACTGTATGGCAAGATTGATACGATTTATCTGAAAATTCATAAATATTGGAATGTAAACAATTATAATAGGTTTCATTTAAGGTACACCCGAATATCACCAATTTCATTTGTTAATAAATAGATTTTTAGAAAAACGTTGCTATTTTGCCCTGCGTATGATGCAATGCAACATTTTTATGGTATTACGCTTTTTCCAAGTCACAATTCAAAAAAATGCATCAATAATATCATTTCAAAAACATTTGTGACAAAAATAGGATTTTATACGTTATTGTTTATAAGAAATAGATGTCTGAAATCTCAGTTTTACACAATAATTCATTGAAGACAAAAGATGTCTAAATTCTATTGGCCGGTCGGTATTCTATATTTTTACTTCAGTTGAACCTTAAATCCGGTTTTAGTTTCAGCGTTTGATTTCAATAGGAAGATTCGTGAAACCGGTTTTGAAAACTGCTTTTGGATTCGATGTAATCAAACATGACCTAAGAGACTTTTTGTCCTTCACGGAAAATATCTATGTGTCATTTTAAAATAATATATCTGAAGTTTACAGTTCGCCAGCCAATCGTGTATCAAGTATGATCAATTATCACTACCTCGTGACTTCTTACAAAACTATATCCAAGGCGGGAAACGTTTTAGCAGTTGTCCTCAATGTGTGGACAAAACAATTACGTTTGCCCAACTTGTTTAAATCAACACCTGTGTGTCAGTATAGAATTGATCAAAAGAGAAATCGACCAGCGCATTTTCTTTGAAGTTATATTGTTAGACAGAGGGTTTGAACTAGAATTAACTTTATCGCATTTGGTTCTACTTTATAAGGCAGAAGTTCTTATGTTATTTCAGTAAACAAAGTTTAAATTTTCACTTTAGTTTTAATATAATCTATCTTTAGCCATTCTCCTAAACGGACAAATGTCACTGAATTTTAATCTGAGTCAAAACTTCAGATATATATGTAATCTGACTTTGTTTGGCGTCTTTCGTCTGTGAAAAGGCGATATCCGCCAAATAAAGTCAGATAACATATAAGAGCTCTTTAACTCCATTCGAACATAATTGTGCAGAACTAGATTAACTAAAGGAACTGTGACCTGTGATGTCACTAATGATACGCCCGGTCCAAACATTGGGACATATTTTGGCATATAACACGGAAAACAAAATATTGTTGTATAAATAAATAGTACTGTACAATTGGGAAATAAACTGTATTATACTGAAGGAATATAACAATATGACGATGTACATATTAATGTGCAGCTGTACTATACCAAGCAGACAGAATAATAGTACGTTCAAATGACTCTAGTGGGAAACAAATACCAAAATTATAGAGAAACCCGTTTTTATGTTTATTATTTTCTACTGAGTGGGTTAATTCTATCTGGTTTTACTGTTTATTTACTGTACGCCAAAGCTCGTGTTTATCATGTACCCATTAATCAGAGAATCCCGAAAACAGTTGTAATATAAAGATCTTTCAAAATAAAAACACCTTTACACGGGAAGTCATATTTAACATTGATATTTTCAAACGAATTTATGATATATTTTTACAGTAATCTTGAACTCTCAACCATTTGTCAGAAACATTTTTAATATGATCGCTGTAATAACGTGGAAAATTAAAAATAAATAAAGAAACTATTCATAAAAACAATAACGAAATCAAACAAAAAACCGATGAACCCCAACTATAATAACAATACAGATGTAGCTAATAAGGTAAAAACTAAGGAATATTCCTAGATAAAGGAATAGGAGAATTTTATTGGTATATGTACGCTTTTAAATTTTCTCTTCCAATATCCGGTGCAGTATGAGAGTCAAAGAAGTATGTAGAAATAGGCAGTTCTCTTTGCCTTTCAGAATGTAGAATATCTCGGCAGAATATCTCTTAAACTGTGTGTTATGTATAATCACTCAGCCACTATCAAATGATCAATCATAAGTTCGTTCCATTTCAAGATCGAAAAAAACATGTTTCTTCTGGAGAAGCTCAATCGAGTCCAAAAACGTAATATTCAAAACTTAGGTCCAATCTTTCCACAAACGCTAAAATCAACAATCTATTCGTTTCATTTGTAATCGTTCTGTTTTCATTCTGCTTAGGAAAATTCAGACAAAGTTCGAATGCGAAATGCAAAATGAAGGACAGCAAAAACCATAGTTTGCAATTTGGACTTTGATGGATGTTGTTTGGTTGATAATCATTTTCATATAGTTTCTAAATTATGGACTTTGTGCCGGCAATGAATTGGACATATGGCTTCCTCAAAAATAAAACCACCTACCGTTGCTTATATTAGTTCGCTTTCGCAGTGATTGGAACAAATAAAACTTGACTTCTAAGACAACCACTATCGGTGAACTCAAGTTGAAACAGAAAGCAGGATTGTCTGATTTTAATGGATAAACAAATACCTAAACTGCTGATTTTCAATAAAAACACAATAATTTAGTAAACAAGTAAGGACACTACAATTGGCAAAGACCTTTTTGAAAATGAGATGAGAAAGTGTGCGTCTGGCAAAACTTGAATGGCTACTTATTTTGGATTTTCCTATTCCAATGTGTTTCTGGTATTTTTGGAAATACAGGACAGATTTAAAAAATCAAAGGCAGTGACACCTTTTATCTCTGGTGCTTAGCGTTAGTCATTAAGAAAAGTAGAAAATCTTGTCGCAAATCAGATATAATCATAGTTTACATTTCAGGTGATGTGAATTAATGGATTATTGGAAAGTTAAGTGCCGGGGAAGTCGTCGTAAAAGGTGAGAGTAAATATAATCAAGCGTTATTGCAGATTTTTAAGTATAATAAATAAGCATGTTTACGCTCTTTTCACGAAATTCCTGATGACCCAGGTCTACAAATAATTCTTCTGTCATTTGGTGGGTGGCTGTCTCATGGACAATCATGCCACATTTCCCCCCTTTTGTATAAATCAACATATTTCAAGCTCAGTCAATATTATTAAGTTCAATGTTACAAAAATACAAACCTCTACAGTTAAAAATAATTCTCCGTCAATCATTCGAAAAAAACAATCAGGAACACGATTGCTGGTCTTATTATCCAAATAAAAACATTATCATCAGTTAATTTGTAAAGATTAAAGATTTCAATAAGTTCTTGTTGCTGTGTGGGTTTGAAGTTTCAATCGAAGATAATTTTGTCTACAACATATTTTTTGTTAAAAATAAATCCAATTTGTAGCAAATATATCAGTTGAAATAACATATCCAAGAGGGTGTTATGATTATAAAAAAGTGGTAATTGTATTTATTTTCATATATATGGAGTTGTAAACTTATGTAGATATATGCTGTCAATAAGGCCCATTCCTTTCATAAAACAAGAATTTTTTCCATCTTATAATGCAACAGAGTATTTTTTTTACAAATAACGATCATGATCATGACAATCAGGGTTTCTTGATCATCGGCTGTGATTTATTTTTTGTGTTTATTTGTATTTATTGCTTTTAGAAGTCACCTGCACAACTAAACACGCAAAGCATCACGAGCTATATAGAATAAATAAAATCGAAAATTAAACGAACAAAAAGCCAAATTCTTTCTTTCAAAAACAACAGAATAAAAAAAAAACAAAAAAACTAAAACTCTGGTCATGACCGCTACATATCAGTTATCAGCGCAGAAGGGTGAGATTACATATGAAGGTAATAAATTCACGCATTTTTTTTGCAAGACTTCTTCATAGCGTATAATTTGAATAAGGATTTACATATACCAATTGAAATTGATTTTTGAGACAGTTGATTTTTTTTTTGGTGAAGCGCAACTATGGAAAAAATCCAATTTAAACTTAGATATATTTTGGACCTTAAATACATCCATATTAAAATGAGGTAAATGTCCATAAGACCGCACCAGTCCTACGAAAATAAAATCGATAAAGAACAAAGCTTTCAGCATGGGTTGAAACTATTTTTACGAATAAAGCGATTCACACACCAACTCAATATGAGTTTAGTACGGTTATTATTTTCGCGCCTTCATATGTCTTAAATTAGGGTTCATCGACATCATTTAATGAAATCTGAAAATAAGTACGAGTTCTATAAAAATTCATCAAGCAATAGGAAACGAATGTTTAAATAAACAACTGACAATTAGAAAAAATCCTTACTTGTTTATGCAATTTAATCTAAAACTGCCTGATTCTTACAGATAATAGTATTTAAGATTTAATATAATATAACGAATAAACATGTTCCATTCCTGGCTCCAGGGGCACAAAACTAAGAATTTTCGTAGTCATGTAACAAAGACTTGTACATTGTAAGTATATCGTAATATTTCAGTTTCATTGAAATTTTCATAAAGAGTGCAAATCTTCCAAATATATTTTCAATAATGTTGTCTAATGTTTGTAGGAGTAACCTCTTATCGGTAGCATTAGAAAAAAACCAAGCACAAAAACAAAAATAGAAAAGCCTATATTCAAAAATATTAGAAGTTGTATTATCCAAACCAATCGAAAAATGTAGCTAAATTAAGCGGAAGGAGTTCTACCATTCCAATACAAGGAATGAACCCTCCCGAAATTTCAGGGGTTTAAAATTTAAAGGAACAACTCAAAGTTATGTAAAACAACAAGCAAGTCTAACAACAACCACAAATAGCAAATCGTCAATGAACTTTGAATAAACATTTAGCAAACTATATTTGCAGTTGCTTTACTGGAGGTTAACTTTTATCTAGATAATAATTCCAACTGTTGATATCTTAAGAAAAACATTAGGAAACTGTATCCATGGCATATTGTTGATAACAATTTTAATACTGCACTATAGCTATATTCATGTATAAATATCTCGGGTTATGAACACAAACTTCCACCAAAAGCCAATGAATAGTCATGCTTACGATAGTACATAAAGCATGGCTACCTTTTTAGTATTCAAACCTACGAAACATATCATAAAAATAGCCTGTAGAAATAATAAATCAACATGAGACGTTTTGTTCTATCGAGATAATGCAAGATGCTATTTAATTACAGTACATTAGGCTGCATTCAGATTTCATGTTAACAGACAGTAACACAGAAATTGTTAGTTAATATTAGTATTCTCTAAACCACTCATCCTTTTCATTTGGAAGAAGGGGGAATGCGACATGTCGTCTAGGATTGATTGAGAAAACGCGTTTTCGGAGAATTGACGATAGCAGGCAAGGTAATAAAAAGGAAATAGATTTGTCAGTTTTTATTGTCTTGTAATTGCAAACACAATAGCCATCACAGCAAAGCCCACAAATGTACATGAAATCTTTTTTACATCTTTGTTTCCATTCATTTCTTTAAAAAGTATATCAAAAAATATAATATAGAATAACGTACCCGTAGCAAGACTTTGTAATATAGCGTTTGGAACATTGACGTCGGAGTAGAGTTGAGCGCCTGTTGATATAGCAATACCTACGATTATCCCTAAAGCTGCTAAAACAGCAAACGACGAGATACTGAATACAATCGTACTACTTCTTTCTTCGTTCTGCATATGCTGAAGTCCCATACCAAAAGCCAGTATACCACGGTGAACTGTTATGGCAAAACATAATACCCAAACGTTCGTTTCCAAACTTTGTAGGCCTAACGCCATCCCTTCGAACACACCATGAAATGATAAGGCTGTAATAAAGAGTACAGACCGTATTTGCCCTTTACCGGTATCGCCTCCACTTCTACTGAATTCAGACACAACCTTTTTCACCTCCATGTCTTGAAGAGGAGCTGGCTCTATTTCCATTGTCAGTGTATCGTGAATAATGTCTTGATTCTCCTCGTTCCCATGCTCCAACTTGAGCGTTTCATCCTGGATACCAGAATGTAAACTGTTACAGTCGAGTTCGGTCTGACTTCCACGGTAATTACAACTAAATGTAGGTAATATCTCGTTACTGTTCCAGTCATTTGGTCTGTTAGTTATTTTCTGAACCTTTTTATATAAAGCTCTTATAGCGTGTTCCGTGAATATCACACCAAAGAAGCCAGCTATTGTTAAAAGTTCGGCAACAGGATATGACGAATGTGATCGAATTTGAGACATTACCTCGTTCACTTTTAACCTGGTTTCAGGCATTAAATGTAAAAAACATGTTCCAAGAAAAATGCCACCTGAAAAACACTTCATCGTTGAAACTATGTAGTCAAACATTTTCTTTTTTGATATTATGATTTTGGCAAAATACTGCATGAGTCTACAGGGGAAAAGTCCGAAGAGTACCGTACATACTGTCAGAATGATAAGTGACAATATTTTGGCCACCACAACGTCCATGTCTACCTGTCCGTGTGGCATTTGGAATTGATCGTACAATCAAATGAAAAAAAAAAAGAAAACTGAACACCGGATATTTAGTGTAACAACATGAATATATTCCTTAAAGTATAGAATGTTTACATCACAAACTAACGGGAAAATGATCACTTATACAGTATATCCAATCCGAGGTAATGTCTACAGTTCCAGACACCAGGTCGCATTCCTATTGGTTGGTTGCACTGTTTTTCAAATACCTTCATTATATTTTATCAGCAGTATTAACTTTTACATCCCTGTTATGTGACATCGATATCAAATTAGGACCCAGCAATCTTTTAAAAGAAAAACCTAATCCGATTGATAGAAGTCTGCGACTGTGTCTTAAGAATTTATCAGTTTTCATGAGAAACGAAGGTTAATTAAGATGGTGAACGCACAAACAAATTAACGTTTTCTTGCGTTTAAGAAGAATTTGTCTCTTAATTATTCATCGAAAAATTAAAAAAGAAATGTCATTTAGTAAATCTCCGTCGATGTCTAATTGGCAATATTTATCATCAGAACAAGATGAAAAAGTTCCACAGAATATTTTCCATACAACTAAAAGTTCAGTGAATTTATTTTGTAATTGTCAACAAGCGCATAGGCAGTGATTTGAGATTTTTCTTTTGAATAATGTATTCTCTTCCAAGTTAACCTAATATGTCCGTAATAAATATGATTCCCAGTAGCGAATGATATTGACGCCTATAATTGTATATAAGAGTGTCTGTCAATAATCACGTGGTCGTTTTATTGTAGTTCTAATTGTCTCCTGGCCTTTTTATAACGACAGAACATCTCCACAGGGTCGATAATACAATTGATTCTATTATTTGCCTTTTGACTTTGGAATCTGACTGAAGTTACTTATGAAGTGCTCTTTTTTGTCTCAGTCGTTCTACGGCAGATTTATCATGGAACTTGTTGACTTCGACCTGAAAATAAGTGATATATCAGCAATGAACTCGTCTGAAAAAAATACTATAAAATGTTTTTTTAAATTGCTTTTTTACTTTATAACTTATCGTTCGATTTTTAAACACATAAATGGGATCAAATTTCGCCAGTGCCTGATGAATTTTTAAAGTAAATGGTATTGATACCGTTGGATCATTGTCAAACGATTATGATTTATTTATATCTTTGTAAAATAACATTTTACCTGCTTATTTCCTATGAATAATTGATCCAGCTAAAGTAACAATGGCTTAAACATAACAGTAATCATTCTTTTTTTGTGTTGTGTACGTCAACAATATGCTTTGTGATCGTTTTGCGCTTCAGATTATATGGAATAAAATGCCTTAAATGACTGGTAACCTGTAGAGCTAGATAACTTTAAAATTGATGCCGAACTTGTTTTTTTATGTAAAGCTACCCACATGTATGTGTTAAATTTTTAAAAAAATCATAATTTAGACTTGCAATTTTGTTGATTTTGTAACGTAATTTTGTTTTTTGGGGGGCTTTTTGAAATAATAAGATTACAGTTCTTGCTTTAACGCTATGTTAAAAATATTGCGTTTTTTAACAGGTTGGGTAAGTGGATCAAAATGTTTTCATGACTAAAGCATTGCAAGGGGTTAGTTCAACTGTTTATGCGTAAAACAAATATTGAATCAAAGAAAATTTTTGAAGATCTTGGTTTTTGGGACATATAACTCTTAAAGAGGGGAATATCCGTTTCACAGATGAGGACGGAACTTTTCCTGTGAAGGAAAACGGGCTGTTCGCTTTCTCCCCCTGGAGGATGTGATCCCATGGAACCTTCCCCTTCAACCTGAAATGACAAAACCTCATTGAAAAATGGACAATAGGGCTGTGACTTTAAAGAGGCAGGACCCGAGTTAACTCCCGTTTTATTTTTTGTTGAGTCCGCATTGTTCATAATTTTGTTTTCAGTTTTATATTATATATGTCACGTTCCGTCTTGTTCCTGTTCCCGAGATTGTCGTGTCTGTCGACGTTTTCCATTTTCTGGCCCTTCGGTTTTCTTTCGCTTCCTCTAAAACAAACCGTCCTCTTTCACTGTAAAAAAACACTTAAAACCCAAATTCGTGTAATATCCCTTAGGGCGCTGGATTTTACACACTTTTAAACCGTTTTTATACACTTCGAAATGCATCATATGGAATCCTTCACATACATATTGCAGTTTTACCATACCATATTTCTATCACAACTTTTTATATTAGATTTGGTAGAAAAATATTTTAATTTGATTTTACACTTATTCCCCATCCCGTCTCTCATGAAATACTGGATAAATACTGAAAGAAACCATTATCAGATTTTCAGTTTTGATTCGATTATGATTTAACACGTGGTTTACAGATATTAGAATCTATAAATAGAGTAGCTAATTATGAATAAACATATATTTATATGATACCGTTCACATTTAGAATTAAATGATTCAAGACAGTAATTCCTTAGCAGACTTTTAAAGGTAGCGAACGAAAACCGAAGCGAAGGGTCAAACAAAAATGTCAGAAGAAAATGGTTTACCATTTACGCGTTATATATAGCATATGCTTATAAACTCTTCGTTTGCAAGTAAACTATACCATATCTCCCATTTAGGCCCAATTATGACACTTTGATCAAACCACGATGTCATCTTCAATAATTTGATTCATGTATTTAGCGAATAAAAAATTAGAAAAAAAAAAGAAAAAAGACCGTTATATTTTAAAATGGCTTAAAAATCAATTTTTGGTACATTATCTATCAATTTCTCGTGAACTATTGTTATAAATTTGATATATTTAGTATAATATAGACATATTTAAGGCATAAACAATTTTTTTTTTTCAATTGTACAAGGTTACTTAGGTGGAGTTCCTATGTATCAGTAGAAAATTCTATGCTCCTCGAATCCCCTATTTTTCAGTATTCAGTTGAGGTTTAATTGCCACCTATAGTCAATAGATTAAAGTTAAACATTATTGATTCTGTCAATTTAATGTTATTTATCAGCCTGTGAAATGTCTTTTTAAAAAATAATACAATGTCCGTGTTAAATTCTTGGGTAATGGATACTATATTTTTATTTTGAAGATGAAAACCTGTTCAAATCGTGCCAAATTGGTTTCAAAACAATGACATTTGATATTGTATCAAAATTAATCTCAAGTAAAATATTCTCTTGAGTAGTTTTTACCAATCTGCCGTAAACGCCGTAAATGAAGGACAATTTGAAATCTTTTTATTCATATAGTTGCAACTTATTTTAGGGGTAGGGGTAATGTTTTAATGATTACTACTTATAAAAGGAAAGAAAGACTAAATATACTCCTATTTGAAAGGTATTACCTGTAACTTTCCTTTGAATCAAAGTTACAGGTCATTATTCATCGGTGCCGCTGTTAATCCAGTCAAAAACATATTTACTTTGAAAAACTGAAATCTAAATATATAGGGAGGTGTACCAAACTATAGCCTATCCCAAAAACTTTCTGTGGATCGTCTTAAATTCTTCAGTATATACCTTATACTTGGAAAAGTCATTTGTGCTGATATCAAGGGAGTTGGGTGCATGGTATGTCGACGTAGCTCACGGACTTATATAGTTAACAAAACTATAATGTAAGGAAGTCGGAATTCTGTTTTTAAAATAATCACTACCATTTCGACGGGGAAAGATAGTGTAAAAAAGACTCATGTTATACAACTTTTGGACACCTTTTGTCATGTATTGAAGTTGAGATGATGCGCAAAAAAAAATTGAAAAATATTACGGTACCTAGGGGAAGATATCGGATCTCAAACTTTTCCGTGTTGGCTAACAGACATGGAATTTCAATGCTGACGGAGCTTAGTCATCGTCCAAGAAACAGTGACGGCATTTCGAACAAATTATTATCCATCAATTTGGGATTTTGAGATTTGAATGAATGTTAAAAAAACAGATTCATGAATGAACAGACAGCCAGTATTCACCAACCAATATTTTGACCTTCCTCATTTCGACAAATATGTCAAAGCCATCCTGTTATTTCTACATATATAATTCATACACCCATTTCCTCACGCAGTGTTCAGTTACTGCCAGTTCATTAATGACATCTTAAGCGTGATGTCATGTTATTTCATTTTTCTTTTTATTTGCTTACATTATGATTCTTTTACAGAGGTCTTTTAGGCTGAAAACTTGTACATTTATATAAATTTTATGTTATATTTATGGGGTTTATATATATAAAATTTCACTTTTGTTGCACGACACACATTTTTAATGTGTCTTAATGTCTTTGATAAAACAAGTTAGCAAAAATCCTAACTCTGGATTCTTTGATAATTTAAGTACACCCAAATATTTATATATCTTTATCTTTTCCAAACATTATCATTTTTAATCGGACACTAAGATTCTATCCTTCAGTACAATTTACTAAATATGCAAAAATTCCCGTTTTATTACCATACTCAGAATACAGCCGTCTCGGGAATGTCTTTCCGATAAAGAAATGCATTATATAGCAGATTTGACTGTTTCGTGGAAAAGGTTTTTACAATATTAGGAAGGTTGCCAGTAATGCGTAGATACAATATAAATTCCCATTAAATTACAAATTCTGAACACCGTCAGTACTGAGTTGATGTCTAAGACTCTTAAGTCAGCCATCATTTTTATATTTATTGAGAGTATAAATGTTAATATGTATTAACGACTTCCTTTTATTATACCCCCCCCCCCCCCTATTGGGCAATGAGTATCTTTCTTTCTACTACCTAAAATTAATCTATTGAAACATTTTGCAATCAAGTATCAAGTATGTTTTTTTCCAAAGAACAGTTGCTTTAATTTTCTGTCGGTTTTTTGGCATTGGTCAGACTCGAGTCCTGATTTGGTAACATCTATATTATTCATTCTTCTTCGATTTTGATTGTATCTACACTTTTTCAACGCTAACTCATTCTCTCTATTATAATAAATTTGATCAAGTCAAATGAAACAGCCATTTACATTTGGTTATCATTTAATGAAAAGATATGAAACAAAATCTGACGCTTGATGTCATTTACCCATGAATGGCGCCTGTCCATGTTTGACATTATTGTGCAACCCAAATATTCAGGACTGTATCGGCAGGTGAAAAATCCTAATTGTGGCATTAAAAGAAATTAAATACTTTAGGATGATATGTAAACTTGACGTAACAGTCAACATCTAGATTTGGCAAAAGTTTCTTTTCGGGTTTACAAATTTATAACAAAGAGATTAAAAATCATATCGCAAGAGATTATTATGATAAACACCTTTTTCATGTGAGGATCGAGTCAGAAATCTTTTCACCATTATTACATGTTTTGGTAATGTAACACGAGAACATGAATAGGATGATATCTTTGAAAACAGATAACGACAATTTAATAGTCTTTGTGTAACAAATTGAATAGCCTCAAATGATATTCATCTGTCGTAGATATTTACAAAGTGAAAGTCAAAATCAGTTTTAAAGAATGTAATGAAGTAGTTACGCCATAAGTCCATCGGTCGGCCCTAACCGCAAAGGGACGAGAAAAGCATGTGTTTTCATAAAGGACCAAAAATTTAACCTAGGGTTATGACAGCGTGGACAACATAATTTACTTTTATCACATGTATCAGTTGTGTTTAAAAATAATTTGCCTTACCAAGAAAAATATTCTTACTTGCTATTTTGACTGAATATTTTTTACGATTCTTATTATCTGATGAACGGATATGATTTTGTTGCATACAATAATTTCTTATCCGTAAAAACTCTTGCAAGTCAACTATGAGATACCGTTCATTTCACAGAATAATAATCAATTTAAAAGTGCAAAAACACTATTGCTGATTATTACATTTGCATTTTGGTCCCTCACATTGTACTCCAAACGTTCGCTTTTATTGATAACTACATAGTCAGTCTATATGAATCTGAAACAGGTGATACAACCTCGGAAATCCTAGACCTGTTTAAATAAAATTATTATTTTTATTCAATATCTTCTATGAGTTGACATAAATTTGTTGGCTATTCCTTATTTTGAATATTGAATGGATATAAAAAAATCTATATGTAGCCTTTTACGTGGTGAGTCACTTTTTTAGGATTTCGCGAGATTCTCAAATCTTAAATTTATCAAAATTATATATTTCAGATAATTTCTCCATTTTCTCCATTGCACTGTGAACTGATTTTATACATTTGTGCGAAAGTTTTATATTACCAAAGCATTGTGTGTAGATAAAAAACCAAGAATAACCGACCAAAAGAGGATGCGATAAAGCCAAAAGACACTGCAAATCCGAGAAAAACAACTCAACATAAAACTCAAAATTAATATATTATATAAACAGAACGGACAAAACCGGAGTGATATCAGGAGTTCCGGAAGGGTAAAAATGCATTTTTTCCCATTTTCAAATTGAGTGATTGCAAGTGCGATGTATTTATAAAGCTCTGCTCAACATTGAATGCCCCCCGAGGGCGGCCGGGGTATAGAAATAGGCCGTTCGGTTTCTCCGCCTGCAGGTAGAACCCCTGCTTAAG
>JAULBM010000027.1:705406-721536 GCA_032357055.1 Geukensia granosissima | reverse complement strand
AGTTAAACAGGCCGAAATTATATCCTGTTTGTATATAACATGTTCAGGATAATAACAGTAAGCCAGACAAATGGCTCACTAATTTCCCCTCTAGCTAATAAGATTATAGTTTAATGATGAAACAAAGTACAATAGAAGAATATTCATACTCGTGATTAAAGAGATATTACACTTCAGCAGTAACATTAATTTGATTGTAAAATATATCATGTTAATAGGGATCGCAAACTAGAATATAATTATTCATATTTGGTACAAATAGACACAGACAACACTTTAACTCAAAGTGAACTACTAAAAAGTAAGTATTCAAATGCATGATGTTTACATAGACACTTCTGCCTATATCAGTTCAGCACATCTCCCAGACTAAGGCTCTACAATTTCATGCTTATTAAATCCTCCTGATTAAAACAAAAATCAGTTTTGCACATTTGCTAGACAAGGGGATTTTAATTTCATGTAAACTCCATCCTCCTGTTTAAAACAATACTCACAATCCAATAACATGTACATATATCACAGACTTTACAGGATTTATTGCAAAAAAAATCAAATTTGTAGTCACACTTCTTATACTGATTGTAAACTGAAACAAAACTTATATAATTTTTCCTGTCATCATCAAATCTAATAAACTTTTTAAAATCTTCATCGCATCATTTCTGACAATCATTTCATACTATAAAATTAAGAATTAATCAAAAGAAATAAATCATTAAAAAATTAATCACTATAAGTATCACAGATGTTGTCAATCAAAACAAAATATGTAAACTGAATATGTATATACATTAACATGTTCATGTACAACAATGCCTTCAGAATGGAACAAGACTCATATTTAGTTTTAGCTGTGAAGATGTTTGCTTACAGAATATCACAAGACTTAGACTTTGGTTTAGTATTTGCTGTGGACATGTTTGGCTCAGACATGGTTTTAGTATTTGCTGTTGAGGGGTTTGGCTCAGACTTGTGTTTATTATTTGCTGTAGAGGTCTTTGGCTCAGACTTGAGTTTATTATTTGCTATGGAGGTATTTGGCTCTTGTTCCTTACTGTCAGTTAGCACATCATCAGGCGGAATTTGTTGTTCAACAACAGGTTTAGTAGTGGGTCGTATTGGTGAAGGCTTTTTCTCTGTAGGTTGCGGACCTGCCATCCCTGTAAGGCTTTTATGACTTAATGGTCGTTGTTCTTGTTTCTTGTTTACTGGTTCCTGCTCAACTTTCTCAATATTTTGTTGAAATCCATTTTGTTTATCCTCGTTAGTTTTGTGATCTTCCTCTTTTTCATTTGGCATAATCATTGGAATGTTGTCGCTGATTTTTTCAATTAATTCATCAAACTTTGGGCCTAACCAGGTCATCTGTACTTCTTCATCACGATAGAAGTTGATAAACAACAGTTGTGTAAAGATCATACTCATTGGTTCAGCAGGTGGCCAATCCATTTTCTCCAGTAACAGTGGAATGAGTGGTTTCTGAAGAGCATTAGCTAAACTGACTTCCCGTTGACAGTTTGCTGAAAGTGAATATTTCTGGGTAATACAGGTCAATATGACCTTACAACCTCTTACACCAGAGTCAATTTTCTCATAAAGGGAGTCTCCACCACCCATCTGGTATATATCCATCCAAAATGACAACCCCAGCCCTGTTAGTCTCTGGTATAAAGCCATCACTTGTTTCTGTTTTCCCCATTGGTAGGATATAAACACATCAAATGACTTCTTTTCCTGAACCGAAACAAAGACAATACTTAAGTTTCTATAATGTAGATAGTGAAAAACTTATTCTAACTTCAGATCAATTTCAGCCATTTTTTAAAAGTTTGATTAGAATCTAGACATATTTTATGGCATATAAATTGCAATAACATGCTGTTTGTTGGTAAAAACTTTCATGCAAGAAAACAAACAGCAAAAAAATTGACCATTATAGTTTTGACTTGTTATTCTAGCTTTCTCTAAACTGTATGCGGATTATCACACACAAACAAACAGACACTATAAACAGAAGGAAAATATCAACTTGTTTTACTTTGTTTATTTGTAGGCTCAGAGAACCAGAATATTTGGGCATATTACATCTGAATGAATTTTGAAAATTAGAATTTAACATGGCAAATTATCAAAATTCTTGAAGGACTACTCTTTTATAGCCTTTGGTAGGGTAAGCAGGGAAATTGTGACTAATAAGTGGTCTTCTGATTTTCAGATCAATGAAAAATATAGAAAAAAGTAAATTGGTCATCCAATCTACCACATCCAATATAAATAATTGTTCTCGTGTAAATGTCAGATTCTGTCGAGATCTTTAAATTCTTTAATTTCTTTGTATGAGGTCAAGACAAAAAGAAATATCTCTGTTTTAAAAATTACAGATGGATAGTGAAACCTCTCTATTGAAATAAACACATCCATTCAAAATAGTTTTTTCAAAGTGAAACATTGTAGAAAATTTATTGTGAAATATCTCAAAATTTGACTTATCACTAGGAAATTGTGTTATTTTAGACTATATTGGACCAAATATTTTATTTACAATAACTCTGTGGAAGATAATGAGTAAACTTTATTTATCTCTTTACGTCTTTTTGTATTATAATATAGCTATTTCTATTTACCTCTTCATTTTCCTCTTTCTGTTTGACTTGAGGTAGATTTTCTTTTTTCTTTGTTTTATCAATAATAATTACTTCTTGTACTGGTATCCACCAATTCTTGTACACTGTTAATACAATATAAATCTATCTAGTCTAATTACAATCAAAGAATAAAATATTTTTTGACAAGATGCTACTTTAACACTGCCAACCCATTACAGTCTGAAAATTGTAACTTAGGTGTCTTGTAATGGTTTATGAAAATTGGGAAAGATGTAAATGGCATCTCTCCAACACACATTCCAGTACCCAAAAATAAATAAGAGCATACAACTCAAGCATGTGGAAGCTTTTTACAACCTCCATACAGCACAAGAGAAAAACTCTGTGATAATATTAAAAAAAGAATATAGAATTTATGCCAGAAAAACATGATTCTCATCTTTAAATACATATGTTTATAACAAATATTGAGAAGCCAAATTTTATTATGTGCAAAGTACTTTTCTAGATTTAACTCCATTAGACATGCTACACCACTGTTAACAATATGTCATTCATATAGTGCTGGTCAGTTGTATTGGTTAAGAAGGCTGGATAGGCAAACCTTCTTCACATGCTTTGTATGATGAGTGACCTTTTTTCATATGGTACAAATCCAGGGACTACCTCACAAGAGGTGACAGAACACTACATCAGCCAGGTCCTGACTTGAGTTTGTGCATCAATAATGTAAATGTATCAACATTAACAAATGTAAACAAGAAATTATTCATGAAATATGATTTGTCAGTGAACATCTTTGATTAATTACCCAGATTTAATCCACTATCTGTGATATGTACTTAAATATATTTATATATATATATATATATCAGAAATTTTACAACTTACTATTATCAACCAGTTGTTCATCTGGTTTGATTCCATAACAGTTTAACTGCATCAACATTTCTTGAAACTTGGCTACTGGCCAAATTCTGTCATCTTTGGTTTCCTCTCCTGGTCGTTGGAAAAATCTGACAAAGAGATACTCGCTGAATATTGGCCCCATGGAACCTTTAGGTGGCCAATTCATTTTCTCCATTAGAAGTGGAATCACTGGTTTACCCAGGTTTACTGACAAATTTACCTAGAAATGTCAAAGAACTGCTTGTTAATTTAACATTGGTTTACCCAGGTTTACTGACAAATTTACCTAGAAATGTTAAAGAACTGCTTGTTAATTTAACATTGGTTTACCCAGGATTGCTGACAGATTTACCTAAGAACTGCTTGTTAATTTACCTATTGATGTTTTACTATGATTTGCCTGTTAAGGCATAAGTCTTTTTATCAAAATCTTAGTGCACTTTCCAAGATTAACATAATAAAAGATTGAAATATTTGTAGGAAAGTAAAATATAACAAATTTGGATTCAATGTGCATTACATTGCATAGGCATATAGATGTGCTAAAAGACAAAAAAAAACAAATATTTTAACAATTTGGATAATTTTCAGAAAAAAAATTTCAACACAAATACATCAAATAGTATCATTAATGTCATAATAATTGCTGACATAAAAATTATAATATACGCATCTACCTCTCTATTACAGTTTGGTGAAGCAGCATATTTTTCAGAAACACAACAGATGACAACTTTGGCTCCACGGATGCCATTATCAATTTTCTCAAACAGTTTATCTCCCCCTCCCATCTGGCCAATGTCCATCCAACATTCATATCCAGCCATCTGTAGGTGGTTACGGATGAGTTTGACCTCATTTTGATGACCCCACTGGTAACTAAGGAAGACAGGGGGTGGGGAGGGGTAATCAACTTCCTCATCTTCTGCTACATCCTCTGTAAGTAGAAATTTAAACTTGAATAGAAATTACCCTCTATATAATAAACAGATTAGTTTTTAATATTTGTAACCAAGTCATTCCAAACAATTTAAGATGTTAAAGAAAAAACAGTATGACCATATATATACCAGATTTTTCTCTTACATTGTTTTATTTACTTTGGGTATTAAGGATGTCATTTAACATTTAAACTTAGTTTCCATTGTGGCAATTTAGAGCTCACCAGAAAAGGTGGAATTCCAGCTTTGTTGAAGGCTTTCAAGACCTCTAGATTAGATGGTGAATTGTGTTTTTTGAAATTGACACCATATCTTACCTTTTCATAGAAGACAATAATTAATTTTTTCCCTGAAATAATTGAATGTGCAATCACCTGCCTTTCTCTTGATTAGATTTTTTCTCACAGTTAATCAATCGTTCATTTTAATGTGTTTAACAGCATATGTAATTTTGGAAACAATCTCTGACAATTTTTCTAAATTCACAGACAAACAAATGAAGAATAATGTATACATTAAACATTATTTAAAAAATTAGACTGAAATATCCCATATTTGTAGACAACAACCATTTTCTTATCAATTGGGAGCCTTGGATTTTCATCGTGTTAAAAAAATTCAGAACTTTCCTTGGAGGAAACATTTTTTACATATGAAAAGGAAAAAAAAATTTCCTTTCATGTGGAACATAAATATTTATAATCTGCTGTTTTACTGTCTCATAGGTTTACACTACTCAAATTCAGCAGTGCATTTTTTAAGCAAGTGACAGCATAATTTTTTTTCAGCTACAATATCAAAATTGTTTTCTGTGATCTACGCTGTTGAAATATTTTAAAAATATAAACACACCTTCAAGTCTGAGTAGAATTATCATTTCCTTACCTACTGCCTTCATTGCATTTTCTACAATAGCTGCACCATCCATCCTGTTCATTTCTTGTAATGCTGTCAACACAGCATAGGTTGCCTCCCTTGTCTTGTGTGTAGCGTACCATTCACTCAGAACAGCCATACAAGGATCATTCTGTGTTGCCCATGCTCTGATGTCATCATTACTATAACCTAAACGCTGAGCCAGTAATCTCCAATCATGTTCACTCTTAGGGTTCATCAACTTTGTCAAATCTCGTGACCATTTGGGTGCATTGGTCATTGTCTGATAGATACAAAACATTTGAAATGTTTAGTATAAGAACAAGCAATAATAATAATTGCAAAGTTATTATAATGTCTTTAAGCTAGCCCAACAATATCTTTAAATAACTTTACAAACCAATATGTAAAATTTCTTTTGTTATGCAAGGTATTTTATTTTCACAATTCCTAGTGGTCGATTCCATTCTTCAATAGAACCTATTGTTGAAATAAAACTTACTCCGAATTAAATACTCCTCTCAGGCAAATAATTAACCTTTGGCAGGTAATAATTCTGCCTTTAAACTTACTGTTTCTATAATGAGTGCATCCCTGCAATTTAAACGGGGGCCATCAAAGGAAAATTAATAAACGTCAATACATGTATATATAGCCAACAGATGAAAATGGAAAGTACTGATAAAGCCGTAGCGAGACCAAAGAAAAAATGCATTTGCAGTTTTAAATTTCATAAATGTAGAAGGTGCAGTATGGCTAAAAAGGATTATTTACGCTTCCTAATACATAAACATGGTTAAATCACACTTACCTGCCAGATTTTCGTCAAAACATAATATCCAATATCACAAATTTTATACATGAACAAAAGTTTTCACGAGACTATTTCTATCTAATATATATATAAAAGCACTTTCATCACTGAAATGAAGTTTACCTGCGCTTGTTGTTTAAAAATGTGGGTTTGTTATGAACTGTGTGATTTGGACCCGTCCAGATGTAATGAAGACAGGTACCCCAATACAATAAAATTAGAAAATTTTCTGTTATTTGTCGGTTTGTAAGTTGGTTAAAGGATTCAGTACGGTTTTCATTTCCTTAAACAGCTTCAAAACAGAAGGTTTTGTCTGAAAAAACTCGGGACCAAATCCCTCGTTTTCTTAGACATACCCTTCTATTACTCAGCTGTTTAATTGAAATAAAAACCTACCTTCATCTTTTAACCTTTACAAAACCAGACATTTAATTAAAAACTTTACCTTAATTAATATTCAACATAAAATAGAAGAGTCATGTACTATAGAAAATCTACAGTATACATATTAACTCCAACATCTAAGTGTTACCAAAATTTTGCAGTGTATTTAACTTATTTTCAAAGACTCTTGAAATCCAACATTAATATACAGAAAAGTTCTTTCTTAATGATAATACAAATAATTTCATTTGCATTAAAATTTCATAATGCTATCAAGCACCATTTTCCAAATATACCTTGTTA
Organism: Geukensia granosissima; assembly: GCA_032357055.1. Classification (NCBI taxonomy): domain Eukaryota; kingdom Metazoa; phylum Mollusca; class Bivalvia; order Mytilida; family Mytilidae; genus Geukensia; species Geukensia granosissima. The sequence goes on along the minus strand of JAULBM010000027.1, from coordinate 714,700 downwards.
TCAATTTCTTCAACTTTGACCTTTGTGTCTTCAATATCTTGCTCTGCATCATCAACTCTCTGTGTGACAACCTCCAGTACCTCCCCGTATTCCTCAATCTGGTCCCCATGCTCGTTAACTCTAGATGTCAGTGTGAAGACATTCATCTCGGTGCTAGTTACCCTGGTATCCAATTGTTCAACATTTTCTTGAGTTTCCTTGATATCCTGAGAAACTCCCTCTAAACTATGAAGAAGATAAAAAAAAATTACAAGACTTAGTGAAAAATACATTATTACTTATCTGGCCCGATAGTTGTTACATTTGAATATCATCTTTTTTATTTTTGGAGACCTTTTAAAGCTTGTGGTAAGGGTTAGAGGCAATCTGTTGATGTTGGTATTTTACACATTTTGGATGACCGTTTCAAAGACAATGATAACACATCTCCTTTTTCTATATTGTACACTTTTACAATATTTGACCCCATACCTGTTAACTTCCACAAGTACTGTGGTGGGTCATGACCCAACACTATGCCTTAAGATGTTTGGTTATAACTTGTGAATGACATATTGTGAAAGATAATATCAGTTGTTAACATAATAATTAACAAAAGCTAACAGAAGGAATTTATTTTAATCTTGCATTGTCCTCCATGCTTGCCATTTTTGCTTGTATTAATACTACATTATAATATGGAACATAGTCAAAGCATTTGTTCGGTTCATATAAAAGAGAACAGACTGTTTTATTGTTCAGTGCAGATCTCAATTCTGTCTCAATTTTTTTTCATTATTTGAAAAACCTTTCTCTGAATCTGTATTAGGCAATTTTTGTCAACAAAAGGAATCTCTTCATTTGTTCAAAAGCAATTTTGCTATCAGGAAACATTTTTCAAGTTGAGTAAGTGGTCAGCCAAAGAAAATGCAAGATAATGTTCACCAATAGAGTTACTAAAGAGAGTTTCAGCTGGAATGACCTCCAGTTGATTTTTAGTTTTTACAAAATTGTCCATACTCCTGGAAGTTTTAAAAGCCTTTTCTGCCATAACATGAGTGGATCTAGAAACATGATGTGCAACATCATACAGTGCAATTGATTATTCATAGGTTGCAATATGCCCAATATTTCACTCAAACTCACATTGCATCAATATAAAATCTTTTTTCCCAGGCAGACTAATATTTGTAAACATATTTTTGTGCTTAGTGGGAGATCATAGTGCAGGGCCAAGACAAAATCTTTTCCTTCCAAGGACATAATACAAATGACTGATTCCATTTCTAATTCTTTATTTATGTTTTCCCGTACTAAAAATAACCTACAATTTATTGTGGCAAACTTTGCTTACATATCCATTACTGTTGTCAGCACCAAATGCTGTAAAACATTAAATTTACAATTTGAGTTGTCTGTGTATGGTCAGAATTTTGATGTTGGGTCATTTGTTTGCTGTAGAAAATCCTGACCCATTGCCAGTTTATTAATTATAGGAGTTTGAGGGACATATTTACGTGTGCGACCCAGCAATTGCATGTCATTTGGCAAGTATGTGTCCCTGATCTGCCATGAAAAATAAGGGTGGAAATAAAATTCTACACAACTGTTTGTCTGAAGGACTGATCAGGAGAAATTTTGTCATGCATACTCAGTCATTTAGATTGAAATAACGTCTTAAACATTGCTTTACCCATTTTATTTCACAAAAATTTGCAGTAATAATTTAAATTCTCATCTCTTGAAAAACCGAGAAGGCATCATCCTTGTATTTCACATGGTAGATGTGCTTCCAAGCTGGATTTTGCTGCATTTTTTCGTTTTTTTATAAGTGTACTTCATTTTAAAATCTTTGGATCTCAGATTCCTATGTTTTGGTTCTAATTCTACTGATGAGAGTTTCATGAAATGCACATATAGCATATCAAAATGCTGTGAAAATGGATAAAAATAAACAATCGCTAATGCCTTTCAAATACTGTAAAAAAGATAGTCACTGCTAAGTTTTAAATGCTATAAAATTTCCAGACATAAAGATGTAAACTATCATTTAACTGGTTAATCGATGATGCAATCCTACAAACAACTACCTTCTGCCTTCTATCTGATCAATGAGTGCTGTAACATGACTTTGTACACTGGTACGGTGTTCATTATCTCTACGCTGTACAATATAGTCCTTGTGTGGACCAAACATGTCAGGGCCATATCTTACACATAGGTCCCTTAAAGCTGTTACTGTTGCTGTGATCTGAATATCATCAGCTGCAACCTTCATAGCACCAATCAGGTAATTAAACACAGGATCCCTAAATTCCTGTAAAAATAGACACCTCTTCATAATATGAAACATGATCTTTTCCCAAAATGATTTAGTGCTTAGAAACTGGTTTAAGGCTGCTACACACTTAATGTTCCTGACCCTAGCCAGGATTCTGTAGTCTAGTAGTTATCGATTTTCAAATAATCATTCATCAATATGCATTTACCATTTTTCAATACATTAGGTCAATTGCAGTGTTTTATGAATAGTTTCACATTTTGTATTTTTTGGGCCTTTTACAGTCTCAATTATATTATGGACTCAGTTCATTATTGAAGACCATAATGGGATATGTAGAAGTATAATTTTGACTGTTATTTGGTGGATGGCTGTCTCATGGGCAATCAAGCCACATCTTCTATTTTTATATCTGAAACGTTTGTACACAATGTATTCTAATTTGGGCCATGAAAAGTACACAGATCCTTTGACATTGATGTGGTAATGCATTTGTTATGCATTTCATATATTTTTGTTGAACTTGCTTGTATATAACACATTTGCATAAATGAACACTGCTATTTATCTGTGGTAATTACATAATTCACCCTTGTCTGGAATTGAGAGACAAAATATATAGCAATATAAATTCTTGTCCTTTAAATCTGTTCAAAATTAGCAATTCAGACAATTTGTTTTTCAAACAACCATCAAAGATAACTGGAAAAGCTTATCATATGTGTTGTCGGTTGCAAGCACCTTTTTGTGTATGTAATCAAGCCTGATAAGAACTCGTACCACATAGGTGATAGGCAAAGATTAGCCGCCTTGACCAGTCAGCCACCAAAGCTGCTATCTTATCTGAGTAAAATCAGTAGTATGAGGGCCAAGTTTTGGAGATGAAATTCTATCATTTGAAAAATCTTACCAGATTATTCTTAGAAACATTGACTAATGTTCCATTGACAAAGTCCTGCTCCATGGGAAGTACAGTTTTATCCGATAACAAAGTGTCCATATATTTCTCAAACACTGATGGATGTGTCTTAGTTAAATTATTCATTATCATTAAGACCTGAACCCGTATGTTCCTTTCCTGGAAATGGTTCTCCATTAAAACATCAACAAGTTTCTGTGAAAACATCTAAAATATAAAAAAACATCAACTTTAATTGTATTAAAACAGAATAATTGTTTCTGAGTGATATATTACAATCACACTTGCTTTGGGTACTGAAAATCAATGGTTCTGACAACACTGTACCTTGAATCTCCCTTTCAGTCCATTAAGGGTTCTATTCACGTTTCTAAACTTTGGTTTCACAAACAACCAAACAGTTTGAATTGGCACCATTTGATTTTGAGCTGAGGAAGTCTGAATGCAACAGACAGGATTAATTTCATTAAACTAAAGGCTCAGAAGGCTCAGCCTGTATTGGTCACCTGACCCTTGGCCAAGGAATTATATTGACTGGTATCTTAAATTTTTTTCAAAGGAGAAAATTAACCAATAAGCAAGCAAGAAAGTCCATAGCACCAATCATTAATTCTCTATTAGGACAAAGCTTAATATCTGTTATAAAGATTACAGAGATGATGCTCAGACATTTAAAAGACAATGTTTAAATTATATAAAAATCATACCATGGCCATGTTTATTTCCTAATTGATACCAAATGAATTAACTTAATTGGGGGCCTCTCAAGGACACAGTACAATTCTTAAGTTATTCCCAGCAATTTCAGGGAAGTTGATATTTGAAAATCTGCAATTCAGCAATCGAAAACAACAATTTTCCAATTTGTCAACTAATTTAGACAAAAGGAGGAATTTCTATTTCAATAATACATGACTTATTATCTTAGGAAAGAGTTGTTATCATGAGAGTTTTTATTCCCACTTTTCTAATATTTGTTTTCCTGCCATTTAAATAGGTTAATTTTCAACCATTTGATGACAAGCTGTTTCTTTTTTTGGAATATGATTGATAACCAGCCAGGGGCTTGAATGCTCTTTCAATGAATAAAATAAAACAAAAATGCAATTTGAGATTTACTCACATGTGGTGCTATAATTGGGGGTAAATATTGGACAATTTATAATGCATTTTACTGCATAACGTACCGGATGAAGGTAAATTTTTAAAAAAATAAATAAGGAATGGATTGTCATCTTTCCGGCATTTGTTCCATTTCCTTTCTTTTTATAAGTTTGTAAATTCTATCTGTAGTACAGTGTGTTCAATCTTTACCTATACATTTATTCTGTCAAAGAGAATTTTGATCTGTCTCTTTGTCTGATTTTAATATCAAGAATACTAAATTTTTCACTGACCTCTGGACGTTTAGTAGACAGCGTCATAAACATGACAGAATACTTAATTTTCACTGACCTCTGAATGATTAATGGACAGGGTCAGAAACATGATAGAATACTAAATGTTTCACTGACCTCTGGACGTTTAGTAGACAGCGTCAGAAACATGACAGTCTGTAATGGGTACGACTCGCTGTCATCCTTACAGACCTCTATAAACTGATCCAGCTTGTCCTGTAAGGCATCAGCATTCTCTTCTACTATCTTGTAAAATATTTCTACAAAAATCAAAATAAATGTGACAGAACACTATTCCTACATTTTTGTCTTAATGCATCGCATGTTCCCATACATGGTTATTGATTAAAATCTTTTATGAATTTAACTACATCAAATATGGCAGCAAATACAGACTTAAATAAAACACGGGAGGTCTCTCTTATCCGTCACTTTATAAAATAAAATATACTGCCTTTATGTTCCAAAATGATCGGGTGAAACTAAATGATCGGTGAAAAAAAACCAATTTAAAGGCTATTGATTCTACATAGTAAGTAATTTTTTGGAATTTTTACTACCCCCTTAATAAATATTCTCATCACTTCTTTAACTCAAATAGCACAGTAATCCTTTTATAAAATCTTGATGTACTTTTAATCTAGCATAGATTCATATGTAAAGTTATAGACAATACATACGCATCAACTCAGCAGAAGGTTCTTCCATATACCATTCTATCAAAGAGGACAACAGGTTTGCAACAACTCCTGGAGCATGATTCCCAGCTACCTTCATTGCTGTTTTACATGATTTCTGCAGGTATTCTTCATCAGACTGACGGAATTTCAGGAACTTTTTCAGCAAAGGAGCACATATAACAGCAGTGCCAGCCACACAGTGCTTGAAACATATATAGTCAGATGACAGGGACAAAGTTTCAAAACATTTACTACGCACATTGAGAGGAATCAAATGCAAAAAAACATCAAAATCGAATGAAAAGTTAAAATTTCTCATCTGCAAAATCACAATTTTTAACCATTTGTCTCCATTTATGAACTAAAGGCTCAGGAGCCTGTATCGCTCACCTGCCTTTTGGCAAAGAAGTTTCAGATGAAAAGGGTTCTTTTTTAATGAACCAGCCAATCAAAAGCAAGATTTGTCTGGCGGCCTTGTTTTTGTCTCATTGGGATGAAATGGGGAAACTTCCATGGATGATCTAAACTAAATTATAATCAATTTCAACAAGCAGTTTCAGCCAATCAGAAACAAAAATTACCTGTGGCGGCCAATTATAGTTTCAGATAAAGACAAAATTATGAAACTTTATAAAGGTTACATATAAGCTCCACTGATGCTTCAGTTCAAAAATTAATACATCTGGCCAAGCAATTTCAGAGAAGAAGAACTATAAATGTATCAACCAATCAGAATCATCCATGGCGACAATTTTTTGTCTGATCCAGACAACATGAGGAAACGTCATAAAGCACATTCCATGGATGCTCCAAATCAAATATGCATCCATTTAGCGGTTTCAGAGAAGATTTTCAAATGTATAAGCCAATCAGAAACCAGAATCTTCCATGGCAGCCATGTTTTTTGTCCTACTGCGAAAAAATAAGGAAATTTTTAAAGGACCTACTATAAATGCTCCACGCAAAATATTAATCCATTTGGCCAAGCGGTTTCAGAGGATAAGATTTTTAATGTGTCAGTCAATCAGAAACAAGAATTTTCCATGGTGGCCATGTGTTTTGTCCGATCGGGATGAAATGAGGAAACTTTATAAAGGACCTTCCATAGATCATCAATACTAAATTTTAATCCATTTGGCAGAGCGGTTTCAGAGAAGAAGATTTTTAATGTATCAGCCAATCAGAAACAAGAATCGTCCATGCCTGCTATGTTTGTTGACAGATCGGGATGAAATGAGGAAATTTTATAAAGTACCTTCCATAGATGCTCCATACAAAATATTAATCCATTTGGCCAAGCAGTTTCAGAGGAGAAGATTTTAAATGTATCAGCAGATCAGAAACAAGAATCGTCCATGGCGCCCATGTTTGTTGACGGATCTGGACGAAATGAGCAATCTTTGGGCTTTGTGATGGAGAATACAAATAAATAAAACCCATCAAATTCAGACAAGAAATAGACAACTGATATTAAAATATATGAAAAATCCCTTTTAGTCCTTTCTCAAAAATGGGTGGGGTTACAACTGCATAAGATTTAACATTTGAAGTCAATACATAACTATGAGAAGATAACAAATTAAACTCAAAGATCTTAAAATAATGTTTAAAAGATAACCTTTGGATAAGTCTAAATGGGTTGTGCTTAAATTTACTAACCTTTATTTACCTTAAGTTTGAATGTTATATTCTGTTTTTATGAAATTTCTGCAGGTGCAACCAAACTTTAAAATTAAATCTTAATATTCATGACAAAATTTGGTAAATGTTTTCACTTTATTTGTAGTAGGGAAATCCTTGACTAAATAATTTGATTGTAATGCAATAATAAATCATTGATGCATACAAGGGCAAAACAGACCATTTGAGAATTATATACACTGTATGAAAGAGCCAATAAAGTACCCCTCAAGGAAAGGAAAATTTACAATAGGGAATGAGAACTAATTTCTGTTGTCTTATATTTTAGTTTTGATTTGACCTTCTATAACAGAAAAATTAAAAGTAAGTTCTTAGGGTATATTGTGGTGATATATTATTTGGATTTTTAACTGAAAAAGATAATAATAAAGGTAAGTATTATTAAATTAATCTATTTAATCAGATAAAAAAGGTTCTATGTGAAGTTAGGCCATAAACTGGAATTCACAACAGTAAAGGAATAAGTCTGCAATAAAAGAGGCACAGTTGGAACATAGGAATTCCTAAAACCTGTAAAAATTGTAACTTTCAAACCTGATGTAAATAAAGTCAAGAACAAAATTAATTTAATTTATCATCTCACAAGTTCAGTAAGAGTATCTTTTGCAGTAACCTTAATAATACCCAGATTTTTTTATCAGACTCCAAACTCAAAGCATAACAGAAGACAAGTTTTAATGTTAAATCCATCTGATTTGCCTCTGTCTAATGATGCTGATACCATTCTATAGACAGATGATAATAAAAGTGGTGTTCTTTTGTTGTTTCATTTAGTTATATTTTATAAAAACAACTTTTATTAGTTAGCTTTATTCAAGAATGCTTTTTATTCTAATTCAGTGTATTTGTGGCCATTTTTGCAAATATTAAAAGGCATTTCTTTAAATTAAAACATTATAAAATCTTGATATAAAAAAAAGAGGATTATAAATGGCTAAAATGTTGTTTTTTTATTTAAAACTCATATTATTGATAATCATGATAGTTATTGACAATACCTTAATATATAATTTAAACAAAAATTTTTGTCTTTGAAGTAAATATCAAAACAGCTCATGAAATCATTTCTGTGTTAAATTTTCATTAAATTTTAAAAAGTATGCAAATTTAAATATTTGAGTTGATAAGATAAATTTTTGGTTTGACCTATTTGATTTTGATCATAGGAATCAAGAATTTTGGTAATCTGGAATGCTACTACTTTCTACCTCAATTTCATACATCCTTCTAAGTCAACTAATTTACCTTTGATATAAACACAACAGAAAAGGCTACAATCATTCCCCATACAGTCTGAGATCCATCATCTACGTTGATCATTTCTCTGTCATCCTCCATACAGAATTCCAATATTCTGATAACAGCTTCATTAATTTCAGGTGGAATATCCTCTGCTGACCTACAATCAAAAGTATGTTCATTGTTTTAACTAGATAGTAGAACAAAATCTTTCATTATATGATGTACTTTTCGGAAATGGTTGAAATAGAAGATTTTGGCAAAAACATATTTTTGTGTATGATTGCATGTTCTATTTGTATTCACAAATATTGCATATTTTTGTGACAGTTTATGTATATATAGAAATGTGCAGGTAACCTCTAGCTGATATGTAATACCAAATATCAAGAGGTTGTGAACAGAAGTTACTGTAAATATAACATCAAAATATTTGTTTCTGACAGCTGGAAAGACAGAGCTTAAACAGTAACGCGGGTATGAAACGTTACAGCAAAAGCTCACATTTTCTGTGAAAAACTTCACAAAAAGCAATAAAGAAATTCAAATTAAAACTTGGACACTGTTTTAACATACTTATATGCTTCAATCATGCATTCAAACATTTTCAGTCCATTACTACGACTGCAGCCATCATTCCATGGATAGTCTTCATCCATTATCAGAGGTTCAAATCGTTTCATTAACTCTGGCACAACTTCTGGAACTTTCTACAACAAACGATATACATGTGGCTTAGAGATGGTAAGGTTGTAAAATGCTTGGATAAAACGTTTGATATAACTGCCTTATTACATAACATCTATGTTCGTAGTATGAATAGAAGACACATATGAATGTTTGTTTTCACTACCTTTGCAGCCTTTCGATTATTACATTGTGTTAGTTGCCTATTCACATCACGACTCACTCTGAATATTTATTATTACAACTGATTGCTTGAGAGAAGTAATGTTGCACAATTGGACTGGATTACATGTGATCACTTGTTACAACAATTTCATGCATCTCGTTTAAAAAAGAGTAGAAATACCTCCGTAAAACCTAGATTTAACCCACCATTTCTTTTGAAATGCCTGTACCAAGTCAGGACCATTG
>JAULBM010000027.1:680983-698911 GCA_032357055.1 Geukensia granosissima | reverse complement strand
AGTTTTAATGCTATTGAAAATAAAATCCTTGCACATGGAAAACCGCTAAGTACTTGTTCCTTTGTGATCGTATTTTTTCCCTTGCTCAGTATACTGACCAATTTTTTTTTTATGTACTTGCGTAAAAACAACCGAAATGTTCATTGCTTTGAAATTCTTGTATAATGGTAGATTTTTTGAGTTGATAATGGACACTTTCATACTTTGGGACTTAGCAGCAAATTTTCTCATACAGAAAAATGTTACGATCGGATACTTTTCATTTCTGTCCGTTCTTTTATATATAGCATGTATCTTCCTTAGTGTATGTACATGTATATGTCATCATATATGTGAAACTGTGTATATACTTTTAAGCTTTCATCATTCATTACATTTGACACCTCCCGGCTATCTTTCTTCCTTTAGTTTTTTTTAAGTCGCACTTAATGGTAAATGGTAATTGAGAACTATACTACAAGGAAAATATAGACTGAAGTAGTTGATGCATGAAATGTTGGTCAAAATACCTTTATTTAGGTAGAATGACATCCACAGACCAAACAGGAAGATTATAGGGCTCACACAAAGAACCAAAAATCTAGTCTGACACAACAGTGAACAGTAATTTCAATCGGCAAACCTCGGGTGACTCCGCTACTCTACCTCAATTTGAGGAGGGTACGGACTCGACCGAAGTTGCGACGAGTGCAGTAATTTATGTAGCATGAAATCTAGGTCAAACTGAACTAATTTGAGCAAGATTATAGGGCTCACACAAAGTACTAAAAATCTAATCTGACGTAATAGTGAGTCGTAATTTATTCCAAAATTATGTCAGACCCCTTACTTATTTCAAATGAAAAAGGTAATGTGACAAAACAATTAGCTAAAATTCATGTCAAAATATGATGCAGCTGCATACTGGTTATCATTTTCCTGAGATATATACATCAGTTGTAGTCTTGAACTTATTTCCTTTATTTCGTTGATGCAAACTTAGGATTGAAATATTAACACCTGTTTATAGCAAAAAATAAATGTCTATGAGACGGCAATGAGGACTGTAGTTGAAGCTTGAAAATGTAGGTTAAACTGCCCTATGTTTTAGTAGTCTCAGTTTACATGCAAGAGTCTTGACCGTTACTATATATGCACGATTTTGAAGAGTTCACCTCATGAATATTTAAAAGGGAGTTAATTAGAGTGAAGTAGCTATCAGCCTGTATATATAGTCAAGAAAGGTAACTGCTGCTAGATCCTCATGTTAAATCCCACTGGCGAATCTAAAGCAAGGGTTTATGAAAGCCTCTTATGAGACATATATTAAAACTATATAGGTATGGGAGTGGTGAATAAAGTTTAAAAAATCGTCATTGTTAGAACTTACCTCTCCCCTGTTTCTACCAAATGATCCCTCAATATTCAAAAACCGGATCATGAATATAAAGATATAAAAATTTTGGTTGCAACTGCAGAAAATTGATTAAATACTGTATATCACACCTAAACTTTCATGGTAATGTGGTAAATAAAGCTCGTAAATGTAAACACGAACCATTGGGACTTATCGGTTACTTGAATAAACTTGTACATAAAGATTATCTTTATAACACTATTTTAAGATCTTTAAATATTGTCTTCTCTGGTATCATCAACATAGACTCTCCTGTCAATAATTTGCACCAAAACTTATTTCAGTCATTATTTTGTTAACATTTTTGTCCTACATATTGTCGATACTTTTTAAATTTTGGCACTTGCACAAAACTATTTTGTCTTCTTTGGCTATCAATGATATTTTTACACTAAATCAAACCGGATATGTTTTGATTGGTGTTGTAGCTTGAGAGAACCAGGTTTGTTATCAGCTGTGTTTGGATTTTGAACAAGCTGTCAGAAACAGCGAGTTTTTTTTCGAAGTCGGTACACGTTGTTGTCTCTAGTCTTATTATGTTATTTCTGCGTACTATAGTTCGACTTCAGTTGGTGGTTTTTACAGTTTGGTTTAACTGTCGTTTTGTCACTCCACTGTCCCAGTGTAGGGGAGGGTTGAGTACTCACAAACATACTTTATGTGCCTGTCCCAACCCAGGAACCTCTATATAATCCAGTAGATGTCGTTGTTTTTTATGTTTATGTGTCACTTGTTTTACATTGCTTACTTATTTCACCGATAGTTATTATACTTGAATATCATAATATTACATTTAATTTTTGGGGCATTTAACAGTTTGCCGTAGGGTGTGGACATATGTCCATCATTTAAGGCCTAATGGCAACCTGTAGAAGTTTGAGATTTTTGGGTAGCTGTCTCATATTTTTTTTGCAAACTTATGCACATATTTAGAAGATTCAAAAAGATAAAAAAAAATGGAGTACACGACAAGTTTCACCAAGCATCTTGCCAGAAAACCAAGAGGTCTTCACAAGGTTTTCAACAAAGTTAGGACCAGTTCTACATCGCTACGATTAAAAAGCTCCCTAATAGTCTTAATGGAAGGCCAAATATAATGAAATGTTAAATGAATTCAACAATGAAGATGCAATGAAAAAATAATGCACCAAAATAATTTAATGTCTACCAGACCTGAGTTAGGTCAGGCGCATGGAAATACACTCAATCTTTCCTCGCGTCCAAAATGTAAAAATAAAACAAAGCAAAAATAGTATTTTAAAATTGCAACAGTAAGAAGTTCCTAAACAATAATAACATTAAAAATCAAATGCGTGTAAAAAGAAGAATGCTCAAAGTTTACTATAAGCAAGACCTGTATTCTTTTCCTTTCTTGACCTTAACATGGTAATGCGTAATGCCTTATAAGATTTAAAAATTATTGCAAGTGTGATAATCAATGTTAATATTTATAAGAAGTAGTAATTAGATTGTCGATGCTAGTGCCAACGAAAGCAAGTTTTACATTTCTGAAATTTAAAATCAATATATTCTATATTTAATTTCAAATTTAAAAATAAGTTTTAATGGATCATTTTTGAATTTATAAGCCTTTTAGCTAACGTTTCCCTAGATACCTTCCGTCATAAAATAAATGAGGTCAGTCAAGGGGGAAAGTCGAAGGATTCGGCAATATCAGAATAAGAGCACGGCAAAAAGAACACACATATATTATATGACGATGCGGACCCCACATAAAACCGGTAGTGCATGTCCTCAGTTGGTCTACATGCAAGGATACTTGAAAGACATCTAACACATTGCTTATTTTCAAAAGGCCTTTGTCATTTCAGTGTATGAGGAAGACAAGAAGGAAGATGAGGATCAGAACTTAAAAAACACAACCTCCTGATGCAGAAAGTGGCCAGCCCTTTGTTGATGTAAAGCCACTACTTTACTGGAAAAAGATCCGTTATCATCTGAGAAACGAACATTTTATATCGACTAACAAAACCTTGGTGTCTTCCATAGAATTTCTGTTGTGGCCACCTCAATCGAGGAGGAACATAAGCAGTTGTGATTATTTCCATTTAATCAGACCAGTTGTGAAACGTAATCACTATAGGACGGTTCCAAAAGCACGTCTCCATCAAAAAGAGGAACGAACCGTTTTATCCTGAATGTTCGTGGACAAACAACCTATAGTTCAATGACTAGAATAAAATTTCTAAAACGGTAAAAATGAGGTTGACCTAATATTATGTTAATGTTATTCTATCATGTTTTCAAAACAAGGTTACATTAGACTCGCATCGCACGTGATAGGGTGTCAGTTACCTGCCCAAAGTCGGTGGTTCTCGCCGGGTACTCTGGCTTTCTCCAAGCAGTAAATTTGACCGGCGCGATATGACTGATATATTATTGAGAGTGGCGCGTTAAACCCCAATCAAACAAATCCATCGTATTTATTTATCTTTGGATATATTTTTGTTACTTTAATTGGAATTACATTTCAGTAAAACTATCTTGCTTGCTTATAATTGTTGAAAAAGTCTTTGCAATTACTACAAATATATATATAATAACAATGGCAAATTCAAATGGGTGACTATTAGAGCGATCGAGACAAAAAATATAAAGAAAATCATATTATTTTAATTTTTGGAGAAAAATCGCGCTCCCCTTAAACTAAAAAAAGTGGCTTCGTCCCTGCTGGGCAATTTTGCTGCGATTCCCCGGATGTCACATAGGATCACATGTGGGGTCCAACAACAATATATTGTTGCTGTTATGTTTATATTATTCTATTGTGTATAAAAATCTACACAACTTTGCCTTGTTATTATCAACTCATCATCTTCAATTTTTGTTTAAGAAAATAGGTTCGATTTTCTGTTGGTTACTTTTGTTTGTTTGCGACACGTTTGTATATGTTGAAATTTGATCAAGTGTCAGTATTTATCAAAATCAATTTTTTTTCACGACAATATTCCCCACAATAACATGATCAGAACGGTGGTTGTCTTTTACGAGACGGGAATTACTTGGCTCTCTAGACCACAGAAGTTCACCAGTCTATATTATGTTTTGTGTCGCCCGTATGACCTTGTCTTGTTCTACAAGCATTCGATTCAAAAAATAAAAATAAAAACACCGTAAATATATTTGAAGAGATGCAACTTCAAAGTTTAATTTTTATTTTAATAATTCATAAATATATTTTCAATCACTGTGATAATGCTTTTGTAATAAAGTTCAATTATCACTTGTTGTCCATTCATCAGTTAGCACTAAAGAGTAAGTTATCACAGATCCATCAACAACAACAAGCTTCATTCTCGTTCTCACATTAGATGCAAATATCTACACACAACATTGTATGGGGTATATTTGTTTTAATAAGGAGATACCGAACGAGGAGTCATGTCAGAGGTTAAACTGTGAAATGTTTGTCCATTTTCACTATGTCCTGATTCAGAATCGACATCCTCATCCTTGTATATTGTTAGCTGTGCAAGTTTTGCCTGTTGTTGTTCATAGTTTTGCTTCCTCCATTTTATGCGTCGATTCTGGAACCAAACTTTCACTTGTGCTTCTGTTAGATTTAAAGAACATGCTAAATAATACCTAAAACAGAGAATCAATTTTAATGTTATGTCAAATTAATCTACTTATTATAGCTTATAACTATACATGTATATTTGAACGCTTTATTGTTAAAAAATTTCAAATCTTATTCCGATGTTTTTGGCAAGTGTGTCTATGCTGTCATCAGTTGTATTGCTAATGTCTTTGTCTTCCTAGCTGTTGGAACCTTGTGGATGACCGAAATTAAGTAATGTGTTATTGTCGGGCAATATAGACAGAGGCGTAGTTAGGTATTGTGGGCACTATATATGCTTGATCTTCATTTGTATATATATACTCGCTGAAAGTCTTGCACCTTGCAATACCAGTAGCCCTCGCGACTACACAAGTTCCCCTTACCTGGAGAATTCGGTCTAAATTCTACATTATGACCATGCAGTCTTAATTCAAAATATCTGTTTTTTTGGGCAAAAAATGATTGAGAAAATGAATTAAACCATAAAGTCTGACTAAATTTTGCTTAACAAATTATTACATACAATATATAAATACACATATTAATCTTGGAACATTCCCTTAACTAATATTTCTAGTGACATACTGAAATTGTCATAAAAGCTCAAAAGTTGCAGAATTTTCGCATTTAGAATAAGTAGACAAAATTCTCCAAAGAAAGAGTTCTCAGCAAAAAAAGTTTTAAATAAAACCCACCAGCACACATTAATATTAGGTCGTCATTGTACGATGATGTTTAGAAAAATAGGGAAAAATAATTGTCGAATAGCAATATTGAAACGTTGAATCTTGTAGAAACAATAGAAGCGGCAGTTTACAATGTACATACATGAACAGCGAGCAAAATGTCATTGAGGCGTTCATTAGTTGTTGACATATCATCCCCACAAAACATCATAAACTAACCTTTCAGTGCCGACCATGTACTGCTGTTTTTCAAACTCAGCCTCGAGTTTTTCAAGTTGCTCTGGGGTGAAAATTGTTCGTATACGTTTTCCCTTTCCTTGTTTCCATTCATTCTTAACTTCTTTTTCTGGTCGTTCTAAAAAATGAATGTATAATGCTGTATGCGCGAATTCGTTCAATAAATTTAATTGGTATAGTACCATTTTATGCAACATGAACAATTATGTCATGGGCCTTATTTTCGAAGGTATCTTAGGACTAAAATCTGTCTTAAGACCATCCTAGGACATTTCTGTGTCCTAAATATCCCTAAATTTACTTTCTTACATATTTATACTGCGCGTTGCAAAATAAGACAGCTTAAAAGTTGTATTGTTTTTCTCTTCTTCGTCTGTTAATATTTTAAGCTTTTTTAATACCTGTAAAATTTGGATGACGTTTTTTCTACTATTGATGATTTCAAACTGGACGCATAATTCACAGTTTATATCTACTATAAGTAAGCTAAGATTGGTTTAAATATGCCAGTTTTCCTCTTCAAAAATATATCATTTTTAATTTTTTTTATCAATTAATACCTACATGCATCAAGCTTGCTATTTAAATTAGGACTTAGGATATCCTAGCTAGGAAAATCCAAAGATGCCGTTGGTACGATCATCTTCTAAGATATATCTTAGGATAATCTCAGGAAAGTTTCGAAAATAAGGCCCCAGATTTACAAGATTTTATATTATTTCATTTTAGATCATCAATAGACACTTCCCTCGTTTTATTGTGTCTTTCGTGGCTTTTGGATTTAAACATTTAAGATTTAGGTTAACAACACAGCTGTCGTCTTTTTTGCGTTCAGATATTGAAATAATTCAGTTTTAATCTAGTAATTAGAGTAATATTTAATTCTAATAATCATCTATATTATCTTAAGGGGTATATTTAAATGTTTAATAATTCATCGTATTAATGAAAAGGGCAACCAACGCATTGTACTCCTAAAGAGGCGTGGCAATCGTAATTATAACGCATCACCTGCAACCTCATTGGTAAATGTAAGAGCAATATTTGATCATCTCAGGAACCGAATAATAGGGAAACAATTTACTCTTGGTTATAAAATGAAATATTATTGATGAAATATTTCGGGTCAAATATACTCTGTTATTTTATTTCAAATTGCCGAAAAATCAATTGAAAATAGAAAAAGAAATAGTTCCCTGTGTTTGTGAATGAAGAAGGGTATAATTAACTTATCAAATGGGCTAATGTCAATTGAGGACCGATCGAAAAATACAATATTCCAAAAACACCCGATGTTGACACAGACCTTTTGAAAAACTAAAATGTATTTGCAAACCTTTTAAGATTTTGCAGTACTAATTATGGAAAAAAAGAATATCTGATCGACTGAATAAAAAAGGGAAGTAACTGAAAACTTAGTGACGAACTAAATAGCTATTAGTTTTTGCTGGCATTCAAGCTTTCCTTAAGGGTATATAATTATCCCAGTTGTATTAAAAAATCACTTATTTACTAGCTGGAGTGAATTAAATGCGTGGTTTATTTGCAATATAAAGTTCGCTTTTAGTGTATTTTGCATCTTTTTATTATAAAAAAAAATTCCCACGAGAAAGTTATGTAACTTTAGGAATTTGAATGGACGTACAACATTTTGAAATTGAAATAGACATGTTGATATAGCACAGTAATCTTAGTGGAATGGTTTTGGTATCATTTCTAGAAATAACGTATAGAAATATTGTATTTTATAAATTATGTCCGTTTTGAGGTATTCTTTTAGCACTTCATCAATTTAAATGGTTAATTTTGTACAATTAAATTACGCAACTACATTCCAGTCTCCTTATTGTATCAAAGGATCAAAATAATAAATTAAAGCTAACTGGCATCCGTGAATAAATCATGTTCCGCTGATTACATGCCGCAATCCGTATTGCATGCCGTATCATCTCAATCTACCAATTTCAGGGTCGGAGGTCCTAGTGCCGATATAAGTTAAAAGGCTGATACGGATTGAGACATTTATTTTTCTTTTTATCATATATTTTCAAGCATAATGTAAAATCATAAATTTAATATTTTCTGGAGAACATATTTAATTAAAAAGATTTAATTAAATTTTATACATTTTTGCATTTATACATTTTTGTATTTTATACATTTTTCTTTAAAAAACAGGTTATTCCAATAATCCATATACATCTGATAAAACTGTTGAGTTAAAATAGTTCAAAAGGCTTCAAACTACAGTGTTGCGGATCAAAACTTTAGTGTATAGCAAGTTTTGTATAAAAAAACTGGTCAAATATTTTGATATTTTATATTCTAAAGTAGATCATCCTGAATTACAGAATGTAAAAAGATTGTTCATCATCTCAAATCAAAGAAAAAAAAATACATCAAGCCCAAAGTAAATCACTCGTTACCTCTTCTCGCCAAATGTCATAATAATTGCGTTAACTGATTATTATAGTACACCAAACGAAATTTGCCAAAACAAAAGTGAATATCTATTTAAAGTTTTACAATGAAATATATAATGTTAGAAATCGTTTGGTTTCTTATTTTTGCCGCAGCTGAAGCTGTAGTTAAAATTCATTTTAACTTGAAATAAAAAATTTTTTCGACTTTTTAAAATTTGCTTCATTTTGTGGGTCCAGTAAACCAATGATCTGAAGTAACTAGACATGATCAAATCTTATTTTGGGTGGTTTTATGACATATAGAGGATGCAATTTTACGAATAAAGTTAAATTATATTTTAGATATAACACTGAAGCACGATATTTATCTCTGAAAACTTGCCATTTAGAGACTCAAAAATTTAACATAGAGGGGTAATCGGAAAGTTTTAGTGCTGAAGAAAACAGAAATTTTAACTGCGGGATGTGTTGTGACAAAAAAATAGAATCCCAACGAACTGTAATAGTTGAACTTTCGATATACTTTAGCTTAAGTCGTGGCAAATTTTGTTTGGAGTACAATAGTATATTTTAAACAATAAGAATAAAAACAGAGACATGCATAAATATATTTTGTGTTACGTGGTTCATTTAGTGGAGAATTAATTTTCTTTTTAAAATACTCCAACAATCAGTAGAAATTCAAGCAAATTAAAAACAGCATGACTTAAAAATTTAGATCATTTCCTTGGGGGTATATGTACATTGTCCGTTAGGAATTGTTATTTTAAGTATTACAAGTAACCCGATATCGCATTTTATATAGATATAATTTCCGTAGCAACTAGCAAAATTTGGGTCTGTTGGCAATTATATTTTTTCCTTAGACAGCTGTCCTCGTAGTTGCATACGGAGCTGGTCAGGAAAAGGATGATGATCCTCGAAATAACCGCGCTACTTTTGTTCTTGTACTTAGTCACAGGCACATTGGGGTATAAAACCAAAACCCATTCACACTACCCGCTTTTCGAAATGGAACCAAAAATCTATTCTCGCTAATTTTTTTCGATAAGTGTTTTTCTGCATTAATACAATACACAGCAGGAACGAAATATACGACGGACTTTACAAAATTAAAACAGCTGAGGTAGTCATTGCTTCAAGCATCTGTATAAGTCGGAGGAATTTGGTTTCCGATTGCACAGGTAAATTTATAATATTAAATATCTTTTCTTAGCATCTTTGCAGTTTTTATTTGTCTTCGGATTTTTAAAAATGAAAATGAATACAAAAGTTAAGTTAGTGCTTATTAAAATCAGTCTTGAAGAAAACGATTTGTGTAAAAAAAAAATGCTTTTTCATTGTGCTATATGACATATTTCTCAGTTTATTTTTTACTGTATTCCTTGTAAGATTGTTTGTACGCTAAGTTCAAAACAGAAAACTGTTTCCAGTACTTGACCATAATATATATGGAGAAAAATGCGATTAAGCTAGAAAAGAGTTTAAAATAATTTAGTTGAATAACTAAAATCTTACCATATAATTCAGTAACTTTCTTTATTGCTGTAGCTTTGTCTTTTGGTGATAAGTAAGGGTGTGATCCGTCATACAGCCGCTGTTGCCTCCGAAATGATGTATCTGTCTCCTTGCAGTGACTAGATGAATATGATGTGGCATTCGGAGATTTAAAAGTTTGTGATTCTTCAACATGATCTCTGTTTAAAATAGCATCAATGGTAAAAGCGCTAGACTTGCTTGGGAAATTTCCTTGGTGCGGGTGGTGAAGACTTGAGTACTGTGTATGAAGAAATGCTGGGTGAACAGAACATCCTTGGAAAGGCCAAAATCCTTGCTGAAAAGCTAGTGGATGAGCTCCAATGTTCATTTTGATGATATCCAAAAATGTAATATTACAACAAATCAATTTAGTAACCTCACAAGTCGTTGGGAATTAAATGATATTATTTTTTTAGAAATTACAGTATTTATTTTATTGTCGTACAATAGATTGCTATGGTTGATTAACGTTGGTAATTTCAATTATAAGTTCTTTCGTCATACGAATCTGTTTCGATTGGCTTAAATTAACATTAGCCACGCCCATCAAATCCAATATTCGCATATTTACAGTTTCCCCAATATGTGAATCTGTGACATTAAAATTATAGTGGAAAAGAATAAAAATATAATATGCAGCTTTCCACTTATTATTTTATAATGTAATTTATTAGGAATGCAGATTGAAGACCAGTTAAGTTATGTCTTTATACTGGGAGTATATAGTCCCTGCATTATAGTATACAAATAAAAAACACACACGCACACAAAGTTGTAGACAGCATATAAGGGCTGTTATGATACTAACTTTCAATGTAATATTTATTTTTTTTAATCAAACCAAGGGGAACTTGCATAATTCGAAATGAGAATTTAAACGACATACGTACTCAAATTTGGCTATTGTTATAAACGCATATTCTTTCTTTTACTTGAAATTTTATTACGGAGATTTTTTGTTGTGGCTGTGCAGTTTATAGGTCGTAAAAGGCTTGCTTTGCTAGAGTTGTATGCATGCGCTTTTATGTTTTCTGGTACTGGAATGTTTGTTAAAACGATGCTGATCACATCTTTCAAACACACAGGCGCAGGATTCGATCTTATATACTTATACTCAAACGTATACATATTAAAAAATGTTCATTGCGTCATGAAAGATATATTTCATTGGTCTGGGGATGTAACCAAAAAATTTACAATGTTTTACTGATTTTCTTATTTTTTGTCTCTAAGTAAATCTAGAAAAGCAAATTAAATACACAGTTATTTGGCTTTTGAATCTTGTTATAAACGTGCACATGTAAGTTCATGATATCAGAGACGTATATATACTTTATACGTCCGTGTTGGTATATAGTCCACAATCTTTCTTTTATATGATATTGAAAATTTCAAGATATATTTGTTTTAAAATGATATTTTAGCTAGAAGGAAGCAAACTTCTGATATTTAGGGGGGGGGGCACGGTAGGAATTTAAAATAAAAAGACCGGATGCAAATTCTGGTGAAAAGGGCAGGCTCAAATTTGTGAAGAAAGAAAAAAGTTGGAAACATTCCATGATTCAAAAAGTGTTGAATATTGCAAAAATCTATAAAAAGCGCGGTCGAAATGTTATAAAAAGGGGCTAGGATGATCCAAATGTACTCCTTGTCCGACCCCATAAAATCACATGGATGCCCACTAAGTGTTCTACCGTGTTTGTTTGAAATCCCAAAAGCAGGGACATTTATATTCACGTGCCTAAGACAAAATACAGGAATCGATCAATATAAAAAAATCGGGGGCATTAGTTTGTGCAGTATTTAACTCATTAAATTATTGTGGTACTAAAATTCATTTCTCTTATTTTCATTCCTTGCTCAGTGTTGGAATATAATAATTTTAATTTTTTATTTACCTCGAAGACAAGAAGCATTCAAACATTTTCGTTGTTTATTAGTGAGATAATAATTTAATTTTAACAATAATATTTTCAATTTAACGCTAGTTTACACCTTGTTTCCATGTTAGTGATGGTATCTTCCTGTCCAGGGGCTGTGCTAACATTCTCAGAAGTAATGGATTTTTTAACAATGTCATTTTTCTTAATTATTTGGATATTTAGTGTTTAAATGATAAATTTACACGCTCGATAGTGAAAATGAAAAGGAACTTGACTATATCTTTACAATTTAATTAATTTCATATGAGAATATTGAGTGTCGACATCAACTTTCGTTAGAAACCCGAAATTTTAAATATTTAATAATGTCGGTTTTCAGGAACATGCAGGAACAAACTTAGAAGACATATATGACTCAAATTTCTAACAAACGTCAAATAAATCGTGGTGGTCAGTCTCGTTATTTGATGGTCAATATCTGGCATTTTTACGACCTTACTACTGTAAATACAATTAAATATTTAAATGAAATATACATTCACATATACTGCATGGATATATTTTTAATAAAATGACTATTATGAACATTTGTGGTCTCATTTATTGTCAATTCTACCAAGTAAATAAAGTTGATCAGATCTTATTAAATAGCCCATCAGTCTTAATACCCTAATTCTTTAACAATGGTATCCGACAATTTCAATATTGATATAAGGAAAATCTCTTTAAATAGTGTTTTTCTTGTTACGCATTCATTCTCTAAATTAAAATAAATAAAAACGTGGTAATATAGGAATGAGTTAAGCGTAATCATTACGAGAAAATTCTGTATTACTGCACAGCTAGGAGTATGTCAGATATAAAAATCCAGATAACTGTGTGAACTTTTGAACATGACAAATATATATATAACCTAAGAAACATATGTACATGCAATGTATATCTCTATTATTAGATAAATACAGAGAAACAGGTGTCCTACGCTTTGGTAGCGTTGATACCATTTAATTTAAGTACAAATCTTAAAATTCGTTAAATAGTATATTTAATTACTTACTTTCGATGATAGGGTGTTATTGTGGAAAACATAACATGTTTACTTTGAAAACATTATACCCATTTCATAGTAATGAGATGAAACGAAATAAATTGGTTTAATATAAATTATATTTAAAATATAGGTTAACCGAGGAAGGTGAAGTCCAAAGAAGACTTAATCATTTATTTATAATTCATTAAGTAAGTTTTCTTAATCTACTATTAAGAAATTTTCAATTTAATATCATTCAATATACAGCGAATTACTGGAAAAACTAGAAATTTGTTCATGGTTAGACCCACTACCCCTGATTTGGAGAAACGTCTTAGCAAATAAAAAATGACCTAGTTCTCAAATTAATAATCCAATACAGATAAAATAGAAAGAAAAAAATGTTGTAGAAGTGAAGATTTCCCACGAACTGACGATGCAATGTAATTAGCCATACGAGAGTTGTCAACACTATAGCCCATCATTGTAACACGAGACAATAATACCGAAGACCAGAGGCACATATTTTAACAACTCATCTTTTACCTATATTTACACCTTTATAACTTATATTTACCAGCTTACACCTTTATCTATATGTTATCGCTTACAAATTGATATCATTAAAGAAGCCGACGATAGGAGATTGGAAGATAATGGACAAAACAGAACTTTATTCTTGCTCAATTTGTTTTTTCCATTGTATGGAAGGATTAAATTAAGGGTATAAAATAGAATTATCACCTGAACGACAATTTTAACTTTTTACAGGTCCATATTGATCTTTGTCACTTACCCAATAAACTTTGAAACATTTAGTATTGGTTTTAGCACCTTGGATTGACCACCAGAGAGAAGCACTCTCATACCTTATTAATTTGAAATAAAATTGAAATTAATTCTGCGATCTTTTAATTTAATGAGTGAAAGTTAAATACCAAAAATACGGTACCGGATGTCTATCAGCAAATAGTAAATCAACCATACTAATGATAAGTTTCAGATTTATAAATGTTTGATTCTGAGTGTTATTTGACTGATATTAGGGTTCATCATTTAATTGCCACTAATATTTTAATTCTTTTATCAAAGGCACTTAATATCACAACAAAAGTTAAATGTAAAAAAAATTCTGCACAAATACTCCAGATGAATAACCAATTTGTGAAAATATTTTTTTTAATAAACTGGACTACTAGTCTTTGTAGTATAACTTTTGTTCTAGTGAAATTGTACCATTCCTCATAAAATATATAGACTACAGTTATCCAATATTGACCTAATTAACGAAATTCGCTTAACTATATAGGATTATTAATATTCAACTTTACGATCAGTTTATACAAAAACAGTCAATAGGCTAAACCAGTACATAAATATCTTCCGAGTTACCCATATACATGTATACAAATGTAAAGTGTGATTATTTATTTACAAAATGTGTTTTTTTTCTGAAATATTTTTGTTTTTCCAACTATCCTACGGTCAGTCAGATCATCGCGACAAAATATGTCACAGCGAACTACAAATTAGGGAGACCACAGACTCAACAAAATCTGCTGCATACCTAGATTTGTTCCTCGAAATTGACCAAGATTTACAACAAACGGGATGACTTTAACATTCCTTTTGTAAACTTACCATATTTATGTGTCAATATATTCCTGCTTCCCCTGCCTACGGGCTTTATGTTTCGCAGTTGATTCGATACTCTTGTGCCTGTTCCAAGTATCCGAAGAGACCATTGCTTTTGTCGCACAAACTAATACAACAAGGATACATCCAATCAAGGTTGAAGTCGTCCCTCCTAAAATTCTATGGTCGCCATCACGATTTGGTTGTTCCATATTTTATCAGTAATGGAACGTACGTAATACATCATTAAGTTGACCTCTTCCCGGATTGACATTAACCCGGATTAGAGTTTAAGGATTCCATGACGGATGTTGCGCGCAAAAGAGGAGATGCTTACCTTTCTAGAGCACCTGATCCCACTCTTGCTTTGTAATTGAGTTCATGGATTCCAAGCCTTTGCTCCTTTTGTTTTCGTTTTTATCTTCAATTGTGTTTCAAATTTGTCTTGTCTCTTTGAACTATGCCTCACATGGGTATACTACACTGGACCCATATCACCTCAAAGACACATACAAAAACTGGAAAAACTATAATGAGCCAAAAATTGAAGTTGTTAATCGATGGAAAAGTGGATATTTTTTATTTTACTATATATATAGTAGATATTGCGATTTCTGAGCTTGTTCTTCCCATTTTTTCTCCTTTGACAAAAACTGCCATTAAAAATTATACCCAGGTACGTATATCGGAACCCTAAACAACTATAGACGGATATATATCACGGCAGAACATTCCACACACTTTCACTTTTGTTGTGGCAAATACATTCTATAGTACACCAAACGGAATTTTGCCACAACAAAAGTGAAAGTGTGTGGAATTTTCTGCCGTGAAATATAGCATGTTACATATGGTTAAATTCTAAAATTGCCGCAGCTGAAGCTTTAAATTCATTTTAACTTGAAATAAAAAAAAAAAATCCCCATACGATGTAATGTTAATATTTTCGACTTTTGTAAATTTTCTTCATTTTGAAAGCGCATTTAACCAACGGTCTCCGGTAATGAGACATGATAAGAATGTTTATATTTATAGTTTCTATCAGATAAAAGATGAAATTTAAACTGTTCGCATCAGTTTTTAGGTTCCGCTCCAATATTTTGCCATTTCACGAAAAAGTTAGAACCAAAAAAATTTTGCTCGCTCGCACCTATTTTTATCACAAAATATCCAAAGAACTAGAAATAAATTTGGATTGGCCTTATATTCTCTTTGTTTCACGCCATTAAATTAGACTGAACAAATCATGTTTGTTTGACGTCAATATTAGAGAATTATTTTCACTTTATAGAGCATTAGTCAGAGAATAAATGTAGTAAAGTTAGAAGACAGGATGTACAATACAGCTTCTTACCAAGTAAAAAATGATATTAATGCTGATTTATTTAGCCTGATATTAATGACAGAAGAAAATGTCTCGCTGAAAAGCGAACATCTTATCAGAGACATATTACAAATGTATATACTTTTCTGTATTTTAGCTATGTTTAAATGTTGCCATGGACAAGAAAGTCATCAAGAGGGTTTATCATATGATGCCTATGTATGAAGTAAAGATTTACATTTTAATAAAATTATTACTGCTATATTATTGGTGAAATGAAGATAAGCAGTCTAAACATTAAGCTGGAACAGCTTCGTAAACAAGTTAAAAACACCGTGTGTATTAAACACTGTAAAAGTTTTCTTAATTTTTGGAAAAATTTAATGCTAATAGTACTAATAGGGGAAAAATGAATACTTTGTTTTCGCTTTCACTTCCACAAAATCCTTTTGGAAAAGAGAAATATTTATAGAAATTGATAATTTAAAAAATCGACAATCTATTTGTAAGATAAGAGTAAGTGCTCATTCATTAAATATTGAGATAGCCAGATATAAAAAAATTGAAATGCCAGAAAATGTACACAGTGCTCTGTTGTGGCGTTAAAGATGGACAACATTTTATAATAGAGCATTCATCATACAAAAATATAAGAGAGATTTAATTTAAAAGGGTCATTAAACTTTGTTAAAGTTTTATAAATGTGGACACATTATCAGTTTGTTTGGTTATTCATAAAAGATCAAATTCTTATAGACTTGGGAACCTATATTGAAGATAGACTTGCAGAAAGAAATTAATACGTATATATATGGAACTTAAAAAGATTTGTAATAATTATTATAGACTGTCAGAGCATCCGGTTTAACAAGAAACTTCAATAGAATAACACATGTAACACAAATATTCTCTCGGAGAGCGCGCGAGGGCCGATTTGGATTTTAAACGTAAAGTACATATAATCCTGAAGGCAAAATACGCCAACTAAAATTTGAACCAATATAAAACAGAATTCTGTTAGTTTAAAAAGGAACTATTTCTTTTTTTTTATTCTCGATCGAAACCGAGATATATCATAGGTCTCCGGCTCATATCGATGAACCAAAAAAAACCTAAAAAAGGCCTTTGACACTGTAATCCATGCAGGGATCAAATTTAGATTGATGGAAATTGGATGTGGATCTTTGTTTTATAATATTATTAAGAATATGTATGCTGTAAGCAAATCAAGCATTAAGATAGATAATAATTTGACGGATTTCATTCCAACTAATTTGGGAGTTAAACAGGGAGATAATTTAAGCCCCAATTTATTCAAAATTTTTATCAATGAGTTTCCAAATTATCTAGAAAAATCACTTGATCCGGTTTATCTTGATAAAAAGGCTATCCATTGCCTGATGTATGCTGATGATATAATTTTGCTCTCTACATCTGCTGCAGGATTACAGGAAAAACTTAACTTGCTTGACAAATTTTGCCAGGATTGGTGCCTTAGTGTGAACACACAAAAAACTAAAATTCTTATCTTTAATAAATCAGGCAAACTAGTAAATACTATGTTCAAATTAGATAATACTGTTTTAGAATGTGTCAATAAGTATAAATATCTTGGTGTTACATTTTGTGCTTCTGGCTCATTTACCCATGCACAAGAGGAATTGTATAAAAAAGCAACTAAAGCATATTTTAAACTGTCAAAAGATTTTTTGTCACTCAATCCAAATGTGCATACAAGCATGCATGTATTTGACCACACCATTAAACCTATATTGTTATATGGTTGTGAAATATGGGGTACATTTAACCCTTTTTCTGCAAAATTCAGAAATGGATTTGAGGATTTATGTTTTGATCAGATTTATTCTAATCAGAAAGCTGAAATACTGCATCAAAAATTTTGTAAATTCATTCTTGGAGTTCATAAAAAGTCTGTGAACTATGCTGTTTTATCAGAGCTTGGCAGATTTCCTCTTTATTTTAATATAGTAAAAGCCATGCTCAAATACTACGAAAGACTTAATAAGATAGCAGATACATTTCCTCTTTTGCATGCAGCATATAATGAATCTGTAATAATTGATGCATCAAAACATCAGTCTTGGTATTCATCGGTTAAAATTGTTATTAAGAAAATTAGTGCTTCACTGAATTTGAATAATAAGATTACTAAAAAAGTACTTATAGAATAT
>JAULBM010000027.1:660299-680883 GCA_032357055.1 Geukensia granosissima | reverse complement strand
TAATGTTGAAAAATCAGAGTTTATTCCCAAACAAGAAATCGAATTTTTAGGTTTTAATATAAATTGTGTGGAAATGGTAGTAAAACTAACACCAAAGAAAAGACTAAACATCATAGAATTATGCAATTGTTTGTTAAATAAACAGAAAGTTACCATTAGAGAATTTTCAACACTAATTGGAAAGCTAATAGCAAGCGAACATGGCGTTTTATATGCACCTCTTTATTACAAACCTTTAGAAATTCTAAAAGATTTTGAACTTAAAATTAATAAAGGAAATTTCGATGCTAAAATGAAAATTTCAAAAGAATGTCAAGATTGTATTCAATGGTGGATTGACAATTTAAATTTATGTTATAAACCTATTTTAATTAAATCACCAGATAGGAAAATCGAATCCGATAGTAGTATGATAGGATATGGTGCTCACGATGTTACTAACAATACTAAAATTTCAGGGGTATGGTCTGTAGAAGAAAAAGAAAATCATATTAATTTTCTGGAACTGAAAGCAGCTTTCTTAGCTTTAAAAGCTTTTTGTAATGGAGCAAATGATGAGCATATTCAATTATATTTAGACAACACTACTGCTATTAAATATTTAAACAAAATGGGTGGACGGAAGAAATTATTGAACAAGTTAGCTAAAGATATTTGGTTATGGTGCATAGAGAGAAACATTTGGTTAAGTGCATTTTTCATTAAAGGGACATCAAATTTGACAGCAGATGCTCTTAGTAGATTTAAACTTAATGCTGATATGGAGTGGATGGTTTCTAAAGATATTTTTGACAAGATTATGTTAAAATTTGGACCTTGTGACATTGATTTATTTGCCTCCAAATATAACTATAGACTTGAAAACTATGTATCTTTTGGACCAGATGTGAATGCTTTTGCAATTAACGCTTTTTCATTGACATGGAACAATTTTTATGCTTATTTATTTCCACCTTTCAGTGTGCTAAGTGCAGTATTACAGAAAATTTGCCAAGAAAAAGCAACCGCAGTAATAGTGGCACCCTTGTTTTCGACTCAACCTTGGTTCCCCCTGTTATTACAATTGGTGTGCGATCAACCATACATTCTTTCAAAAGTAGAAACTTTCTTAACAAATCCGCAGTCAAATCAAATGCATCATCTACAGAAAATGAGACTTGCGGTTTTCAAGATCTCAGGACTAAGTTGTGTCAGAGAGGATTATCAGAAAACACTATTGACATTATCATCGCGTCATGGAGGGGAAGTACCAAAAAACAATATGGGGCATATCTCAAGAGATGGTTGCTTTTTTGTGACAAAAAACAGATTGATAAATTTGATCCATCTGTAAATAATGTATTAAAGTTTTTGATGGAATTATTTGAAACAGGACTGGGATATAGTGCGATTAATACCGCTAAATCAGCTGTTTCTAGTTTTATATTTATTATTTCCAAAGTTCAGATTGGAAAAGATATTTTAATGAAACAATTTATGAAAGGTATTTTTAACAAGAAACCTGCATTACCAAAATATAATGTTACATGGGATGTAGAGACTGTGATTAAAGTTTTGAAATCATGGTCACCCATAAAACATATTTCTCTGAAACTGCTAACTTTCAAACTAGTGATGTTGTTGGCATTAACAACTGGACAGAGAATGCAAAGTTTGTGTTTAATTGATATCCGAAATTTGGAATTAAGAACAACTTATGTCAAACTAAGGTATGGAGACTTGCTAAAGCAAACAAAACCTGGACGACATTTGTCAGAGTTATTCATTGAAGCATATAAACCAGATTATAGATTATGTGTGGTTTTAACTCTTAGTGAATATTTACAAAGGACATGTGATTTGCGAAATAATAATCAGCTATTCATTAGTTTTCAAAAACCTCACAATGCTGTGAGAAAATGTACTATAGCCAATTGGATTAAGAAAGTATTATTGTTGGCGGGTATAGATATGAAAATATTTACACCACATAGCACCAGGGGGGCATCAACATCCAAAGTTAGTGGGAAAATACCAATCAGCACTATCTTACGAACCGCAGGCTGGAAAAAAGACTCTATTTTTCGAAAGCATTACAAAAGGCCAATTACCAATGATAGTTCATTTAGTAACGAGGTGCTTAAAACAAACAATTAAGGTATCACAATATTTTTTGTAAGATAGAAACCAATGGTGCTATGGATGTATATATATTTATTATGGATTGTTTTGTAAATTTATACCATTGGACATGGAACATGTGTTTTTATTACATGAAACCAACTTTGTTGTTCTGAAAATATTAAGTCAGGAACAGAACTCTAAATACTCATGTGATTCTAATTGGTAGATTGGACTAACTAAATTAACAAATTAAACAAAACTTACCTAAGTTGTAGTTTGATGTTAATTTGGTTCGTCCAATCTACCAGAATCACATGCCCGCCCGTGATTTTTTGGAACCCTCCCTGGTGATTGTGGTTTATTTTCAGTTCCTGACTTTATCCTCTGAAATCTGAATTTGCATCATGTGACCGTATGTTCACTCATGTGATTCTGGTAGATTGGACGAACCAAATTAACATCAAACTACAACTTAGGTAAGTTTTGTTTAATTTGTTAAATATGTCGTCTCCATCATTAACGCTTACGTTCGTGTCACTTATTTACTTAAGTAATACTGTGTTTCAAGTTTTAAGCAACCCATTTCAAAGAGTGACGAATATCTTCATTAATTTAACAGATGGGAAAGAAGTAAAATGCATATGTCAGTCCCTTGATACACCGGTTGTTTTATTTATATCTACATACCAGGACATTTCTTGTTCATAGGATAAATAGCTGACATTTCCTTAAGACCTACAATGCACAAACAGGACTTGAAACTGTAAGTAATAAATAATATATACATTTAAATATTATACAGGTTTTGGCACCTGCTGCCAAAGCATTGTGTTTAATGTACCCACAGCTCAAACTATTACATTACTTTACAGTATGTCTGAATACCTTTATCCATAAAACATATATACAAATTGCTGTAAAAGGAAGATAAATCATTCTAAACACAACAGCACATGTATAATTTTATAGAGAACTTAAAGGATGCAAAAACTGAGGGGAATGAGATTACCAAAATTCCGATCTACAAAATTCACTTCTTGTAGAAAATGACAACTGAGGTGTTTCCCAAGCGCAGCATAATACGAAATGTTAAAATGTAAACAAATGAACATTTGGGTAAGTGTAGATACAGTATTTTGCTGGACACAATGTGCAGGACACAGTAAAGTTCTGGACACAGTAATATTTCGGGATCATTTTTCATTTTGGCCTACATTTCCTCAAAACTGGCGTTTCTTTTTCTGTTTTGTTCATAGGGAATTATTTGAAAAAACCCAAATCAAAATCAGACGAGAAAAGAAAGAATCAAATTGTCCGAGCTTCCGTTTCCATTATGCCTTTAAATTTGGTTTTTATTCATTTTTTAAGTGTGGGTTTCTCTTGTCTTGGTATTCCCCTCTTGACTTAATCACTTGGCAATCCAGACTTTAAGAAATGTTCAAAAACACCATACACTGAATTGTTTTCCATTTTTAATATACCAGTCAAGAGCCTGTCTCAACGTTTGACAGGAAACCACTTAAAACTGCTAAAATATTACAATTATTAGAATGAACTGAAAGTCCAACACTTACTGATCTTGATTTGTAAATGGTTACTCTAACAATAATATACATGTATTAGTTTTGATTTCAAAACTAAAATTACTTTAAATTACTTAACTTTATAAACATGTGAAGAACAGTAATTAATAAAACCGAAAAAAGAGAAAAAGTAGAGACTATTCAGATTATACAAATCAGTCTCCACGTCACTTTTACGTTATGTCAAGAACTGTTAGTAATGCATCAGCAGTTTTTATAATGTACATACCTGCAAAAGACTTCACGAGATCAATTAGATCATTGCGTTTGATTTCTTTCAGCATGGTTATTAAAATGGAGCAATCTACATCGGAAATGTATCGTTTCTCCTCAAGAATGTTGAAGAATTCAAATACCCTGTTTGATGGCTCCATCTTTTCAAGTCTCCGAAAAGCTGGTGTAATATTTGGTAAGATCTTCGCAGCGATTTTAATCATTTCATTAACCTCCGAAGAATGTAAATCTTGCGCCATACTGAATAATGCTTTTCTGAAAGAAAATCAGTTGAAAATAACACAATAAAAAGAAAAGACAAGTCGGGAAAGCAAAACAAAAAGAACAAGATGACCAAACGCAGACAATTATTCTGCTATTTTCGTTAAGGAGGTCGGGGGGTCTAAATAAAAATCGATAGAATTTTTATATACTTTGTGAAAAGTTAACCTAGAGTGTGCTATTCAAAAAATTATAATCAAATGTCTATGTCATCGAACTGGTTTTCAAGCAACTGGTTGTGCAAAATCCTCCATTTTCTGTTATATAGGAAAAACTGTATTTTTCTTCATATAGAGAACATAAAACGATATAGAATTCTATAATAAAACAGGAAAAGAAAGCTTTTATCATATATTATCAGAAAATAAAAGGAAAATTTAGGATCACCGATCTCATTTTCTTGCTACATTAATGAATCTATAAATCCATAGCGCATTCCTTTATAAAATTAAGTCATTGAATATAAAAATAGGAGATGTGGCATGATTGTCCATGAGACAGCCACCCGGCCACCAAGTGACCGTAGAATTTTAAATTACCTCCCCTGGAAATATTTAATTTCTAAAATGTACGAAATGCACTTTTTCATCTATTAATGCTTATAAATGATAATGCCATCATATAAGAAATTACAATTTATTAATCCAGGATTAATTTTTTGTAAGTATTTGCTTTTTAGAATTAATATTTGCAATAATAGAAAAAGTCAATACCACAAGTTTGTGATCCAAGATGGCGAAAGACACCCAAACCTCCTTTCATACAACGTTTGAAGAAATAAAAATGGTGAACAGTCAAACTTGTATTAAGAGGTCATCTCTGAGGAGAAGCAGAAGTGATCATTAGGACAGGTGATCTCGTACATACAGTTCGTTTTTTAATCTTAATCAATGGGGAATGGATATGTGGCCTTTAAAATCAAGTGGCTGCTTAATAGAGGTGACAGCAAGCCAAGTTTTACAGTATTTTCCCGTCAGATGGAGTAAAATTAATATTGGGTACATGTATTTGAAGATTTTGTAGACACTGAAAAAGGAGTACTATGTGCTACGAGTTATTGGGATTACAATTGAAGGGAGCCAGTGTAGTCCTTGAAATACCAAACTTTAACAGGTAACTGACAAATCTTATCACATGCATCGATGAAATATATGACTAGTTGAACCTAATACCAACATTTTGACAAAAGTCTTGCCATTCGATAAAATTGTTAGTAAAAATTGCTTTGGAATTAATAGCAGATCGTAAAATGTCTATCCTTCATATATGTAGTACTTTGTGTATAGTACGGAGCACAGCACGCCTTTGTTAACTGATAATTTTACAAATATACGACGACAGCATTCCAAAATGTTACTTACCTATGTGGCTTAAATGCATTGAAAAAATCCTTTTGATCCTGTTTTAAATTGCTTGGGTCAAAACCTAGCTTGCGAACCAAGCAGATTTTTTCCATAAAAAGAAGACAACATGCTATATATTTTCCTACGTCAATATTATTGTTTTGTGCATGAAGCAACTCGAAGATGTCAATGGCTTCAGTAGATTTATCGAGGTCAACCTTATTGATAGCATCCTGTACCAAATATTTCAACGACACCAGGTCAAATCGGTCCAGTTCTCTCTCTATTTCTACAAACACAGCATTCGAGGTGCATTGTTGACCTGCCATACCAGATGTTATACCCTCCTAGAAGGAAATTTTTAGCTCTGGCTACATGATTGCAGTTGTTCTGAAATGTAAAATATAATTTTGTGTGTTATATTCGACTGTCGCTACACTGACTTTAATTTAGGTTTTATACTGTATAAAGCTTGGTTTAAACTGTATACATGTAGATGGTATTTTATAGTTGGAGACAACAATAGATGTACCTTTGTGCGGTGCATAATTGTGGCGAAGGAGCATTTGATTCTTGTGGAAGGTTATAAAAACACACGGAGATACTTTGAAAATACTTAATCTGACTCAAAACGTGCTGAAAAAATATTTATTAAAATTTTAGATTTGAAAATAAAATCAGGTATATGGTACCATAATATAGTCAACACTTCCATTTTCAAATAAAAGGTTATTGTAACTTTCTCTACACTTTCCAAAGATGTTTTTGCTGTCTCTTTGTTGTCTGTTCGGAGTGCATTCTTGATTCTTTTATTAGATGCCTTCCAGACCTTCTTGTTTTTTAAATATGTTGTAATGTTTTTGACCCATTTAACCTGATGTGACAAAATATGTTGTAATGTTTTTGACCCATTTAACCTGATGTGACAGCAACCTCAAAATCAATAAAAGAAACATACAATAACTACCTCCCTAGATCACCGGAATGTAGGATTGTAAGCACTAAAATGACTACTATGCTTCCTCTGATAGACCAAACAATTGAAAGCTGCTAGGTCGACCCAAGCGATATAAAATCTGATAGACATTTACCAATGATTTCTAAAGATCTAATTAAACGCTTACAAAGGCAGCACACAAGAATTCTCAGAAAATTAAATATTTAGCAATACGCGACCCCTTAAACGAGTGACGGGTTCTGGTGATCCAGCAGGCATTTATTACTCGTATAAAAACCGATGACAGCATAAGAATGGTGTCGTAATTGCGACAATAAAACATGTTGATTGCCCTTTATGAAATAGATCATATGATCACACGATATGCTTACAAACATAAGCCACAAGATCTAAATGAAAACATATACCTTGAATTTGAATTTCCCGCTAAACACAACAACAATTTCATTTTGTCTTTTTTGTTTTTGTTTAATAAGGTCTACACTGACCTAAGAGATCTTGCATGCTGACCTGTTTAGAAACAAGGAAGATATTTTTTGTCATATAATAACTAAAATGTCTTTAGAATGTGTTAAAGTTAATGTTTTGAGCTGAAAGATAAAACGCAGTTCTCCTCACTTACCTTCGCAATGTGTCTAAAATAGATATTACGTCTGTATACATGTCTAAAAATAGAATGAATTAAAAACCCATATGTTTATATATAAATATAATAACAAATTTACCAGTTTTGAATGATTATTGTGAATTATCAAATATGCATTTCCTACTTCTTTTTAAGCCGGAAAGAATGGAATATCATGAATATTATTAGTAATTACAGGATTAATCAGTTCTGTTGGCAGATATTGCAAAATATTTAAATTTAATATCATACATATGAAATTGATTTATTGTATTAATATAATTACTTTGTTTGGTTTGTCGTTTTTCCAGTTTCAATAAACAATTTCACAATTTACATCACAGATTTTATTCCCTAGTGAATACTTCCGTTATTCACTAGAATAGTTCGATAAGAGCTAGATTTGAGATGGTATAATTAAGTGTTTTACATGTTTAGAAGTATATATATGCACGAACGAAATGTGTCTTAAATAAAATAAATAAAAGGATGTTTTAACATTAGGTCATGCAACATTTGTCAGAGGATCCGTCAACTTTAAATCCAAGCCGCCAGTTAAGTCCCCCTTTAAAATATGAAATGTGCTTTTGCTGCTGTCTTTGATTTTTAATTCAGATGAACCAGTAAATGAAACTTAATATGTCATAGCATTGGATAATATTGGAAGTAATTAAAGCACTGTATGTAATGAGCAGTATATTGAACATTTTAAAGACCAAAGACTTCACACAGCAGCATATACTCTTCTACGTCGAATGGTTCAACCTTCGATTTTATTTGTCAACATGGTTTTTGTTGGCCAGTTTTTTTTTTCTCTATTAAAGCTATAACAAATTAACAGCCAAAACGTTTCTATGAGTTTGTTGTTTATTGTTTGCTTTAGAACTTGTGCAGAAAATGTGTTAAATGTTGGTTTTACATGTATCATGATACTTTGGTACAGTCATACTACTTTGTTTACTGGTTTTCTTGTTTATATATAATACATTGCAGCTATCTCAGGCAATTATTCACACTAGTATCAATAAATGAAAGTATTATCTACAATAACTCACAGTCTTTCTATTTGATTTTTATTTTGTGTTTTATTCGAAGTGGAACAAGTGAATTGTTTCAACGAAACAAAATGTGGAATTGAAACGTTCAATAAATGTGTAATGATAAAGGAACTTGATCTGACTGCCTCCGAGTATACTGAAAGATGTGGCACGATTGTGACGATGAATAAACATCTACCAATTCCAATTGCACATTAATTTAACGCCTACAGGTTACTACATGACCTTTAACTATGTAAAAAGAGAGAAGCCACAACCGAGAAACAACAGTTCGTGGCATAAACAATTTGCTTCTGTGGGAATTGGAACATTTTTTGGAAAAGTACTCCTGCTCTTAATTTGACTTAAAAATAATCTGACCGCGGTGGACCTAAAAAAAATTGGGACTGCCATTTGTTTCTTTGAAAAAAAATGCAGAAGATTTTTTCTTATATTAAGTGTTAAAACAAGAGTCCAACCGGAAGATAACTCCCAGACCTACCTTCGAAAGCAAATTCCTAAATGTTAAACATGATGAAAACCACAATCACTAGTATACAGATACCTCGTATGAAACAGACACATAAATGCATGGCGGGGTTAACCTCTTTGGTATCTTCGAATGCTTTTCTGTTACTAAATACAGAAGCCAAGATGTTAACGAAAATGCATTTAAAGACACCACTGTCAGTGTGGATACAGTTATGAGTTCAAGATATAAATTTGGATACGGTAGAAAAAAGTTTTATTTAGATTGAAAACAATCAAATAGGATTAAGAAATAATTCTTTTCTGATTTGGTGTACATAAAAACTAAACTCTAAATCGAAAGCTGGTGACAGTGGCAAACAGACGTAAATTTGATATGAACATTTGTTAACATTGGGTGTCTTTACATTCAATGTTTAATAAAATGTCAGGGCGTATATTTCTAATATTTTCAAAGATTCACTCGAAATGCACAGCTGAATATTGCAAAGCTCCATATTTGGTAAAAAATTTTACAATATGTTGTTGTAAAAATGCTCTTTGATTTCGTCTTTTAATAATTTATAACTTATACTTATATAATTGTATTCATTTCGAAAAAAAACAGTTCTATAGATGACTATTTCAACAAGTATGTAACAATTTCTGTAAAATGTGTAAAAACAAAATTTTTTTGGTATTTTGTTCAAACTAGATATGAGCGCATAAAAACATCACGAAGATGTGTAACTAATATTTGCCACGTGTCAGCTTGGGCACTTATGAAAGATTGAATCAAACACCTTTGCAAAGATAGTAGAACTTGAATTTGTTTTAAAACATCATCCTAATTCAATGTACTTTATAGATCTTTTTAGATTCAAATGAGATTTTGTACGATTTATATCGACATCGATATCCAATTTTTTTATTAAATTAAGTAATGTCTGCGTACTTCACATTTGTAGCAATTTTTATGTGCCATGTGACTGCTATTGAACCAACGTATCTAGAAAATGTTGGATTATTTCTTGTTAAAGACATTTCTACATACAAACTATACTGAATAGTAATTATAATTTTAGCCTCTTTAACATTTAGCCGAATTCTTCGGCCAAAAACGTGGTTGAACGACCGTTTCACCTTTTTTAACAGACAGCTTTGTTTAACAATATTTGACATTTTCTATTGTTTAGTTTGGTTTTGAAGGAAATGAGACAATAAAAAGGTCAAACAAGAGTAGACAATTCAAGAGATAACGTGAGACACATCAGTGATACTACTCAGAGACTTAAATGTTACATGTTTTAATTTGGTAATTTGATTTCTTTCAGACATGAATCAAATCATACTTTCCGACGCATTCAACTAAAATATTTATTAGAAAATTTGAAAACAAAAATCCCAATACAGTCAAACTTGCTTTTGTAGTCCCCTTTATTAAGCAGCTACTTGATTTGAACATTCCCATTATCAAAGATTTTATTATGAAATTAACTTTCCTTTAGTGGTCACTTTGGCTGGTCCAAAAGGCGGGGTCTTAATTTACGTTTTATCGTACTTTTTTCTTTTCTTGACAAGCCAAGTAAATTTTTCTTTAAGAATCAGAATGAAATATGTATTCAAGAAAAATAAAACAGTACCATCGATGAAACTTTAAAAAATGAACTAAATACTTTTGCGTAAATTGCAGAACTTGTTTTGTTTGTTTTAAAACATCATTCTTATTCATTAACATGTAGATATTCGTGAGAAAATCGGCAGTAACCAATATTTGAGTACTACCGATTAATGTAAAGGTTACTGGCAAAAGGGTGTAGCTTCTGTTTGTTGTTATTACTTTCGAGTACTTGAATGTATGTTTCCAATATTGTAATTTGTTAAATTCTTAAGAATTGTGATCTATATATTTGTCTTATCGGCGTTCAATACGTTATGAACTAAATATGTCTTTTTTGAGCTGAGGTAACTAAAGCCTCATAAAGTTTGACTGATCTTCCTGTTTTGGCTCCTAGCGTGTCTGATGAAAGTCAGTCTACAAAAGCATTTAACATGCAGATAAGTTTGGTTTTTGAATAGGGTTTAAAACGTGTGTAAGATTTGGATCGTGTCTATTTTTCATATATTTAATATTCTTTCTTTAAGGTATCTAATTATCAGATTTTAGATCTCATTTTGTATGGTACAGTTCTTATATTAGATTATTTAATTCCTTGTCCATGGCTTTTCTTATATTATAACAAGAGCTTACGAGAGTAAAAGACTTATTTTAAGACACCTACTTGAATGATCATGGTGTACAAAAAACACAAGTTAAACCTGCATGATTATCTGGACGCAAAATAGAAAAATGAGGTCATTTTGGTGTAAATATTCATGATACAAAAATCTCGTACATACAAGCAAAAATACAATTGTTCTATTATTTCCATTATGTGATATGTGTTGCTTCCTAGCTTTAACTGATAGATGTATATAAGGCTTCTCAACTAAGAGATAAAAAACTGGCTTATTGAAGAGCTCTAAGAAATGGAAACAAAACAAAGTCTTCTGTATAAGCTGAAGCGTTTTGTTTGTAGCTACCTCAGTTGAATAATAAACACAATATCACCCGAAGAATCGAGAACATCGACACGTCGGAAAGAACCAATTAGATCACAATGCAACAGAACATTCGCGTGGTATTCATTTCAATTTATGTCTTAAAAAGGACACAATTTGAAAAATTAATGTAAATTTTCTGCCATTTGAACATCACCATCAATCAAATCAACACATCGATGATCAAACTCGTCCATTTATTAGGTAGATAGATTGTTGCATTTGAGTAAAAACAAACGAGTAAACGGATGATTGTAACATTCCATATTTTCAAATTCGCTTGATGCCACTTAAAAGTGGTGAAGTCTCTGGTAATTTATGTAGAAGCTAAAGAAAACCGAAGGGCCAGACAAAAAGGAGAAAGTCGGCAGACACGGCAATCTCGAGAATACGAAAAAGACGGAACATGACATACAAACATAAAAAACTAAAAACAAACACAAAAATATGAAAAAATGCGGACCACAGTATCTCAGGTGGTCCGGAAGGGTCAGCAGTTCCTGCCTCTTAAAAGACAGGTGCCGCTTCGTCCATTTTCAAATCCGGTTTTAGTCATTTCAGGGAAATATTATTATTGATTTACTTTGTCCGTAATATTTTATACCTATTCAGAACGAAGATATTGATTTGCAGTAATGAACGATACCTGCACTATATTTCAGAGCTTTAAAAATTGTTTGTGATATATTTAAGCCAGGCATATGGGCTGTTAACCAAAACAATGTTTATGTTATAATTACATATGTAAGCTGGTTTTAACCCGCAACGTTTTGTGCCTGTTAAAAATGTTTAAATTAATGTTGTTTCCTCACATTTGTCATTTAATGATTTCGCTGTTTTGTTTTCCTTAAGTTGTTGGTTGGTTCATTACAGTTTTCAAAAGATTCTACACTCATAAAGTCACTTGTATTTTTTTCAGTGTCTATTTTGTGTGTCACCAGAAACTGAAAATATAGATGTTAAAAACTATTAGTCTTGTGTCAGACTGAACAAAAATATGCTTCTGTAGGATAAATCTCTATAAATAATGATGTTTGAAGTCCAAGAACTAAAAAAGAGAATAATGCCAGATTATCTAAAATGGTAAGCGCCTGGGCTAACATTAATTAATAGGTACAAAATGGCGACTGACTTGAATGACGCCGAAATCAGAAGCGACTAAAAAGTGAAGTTTTGGCCTGAAAAATATGTTTAAAAACTATTGTACCATGTTATCTAGCATGAAATCGATATCTAGCAAAAGTTGAAGTGAATTTTATGTCAGGAAAATGAACACTTCAAACAGTAAATCGCCAAAAGCTGCGGTAAACAAAGTAAACAATCAAAAAGATGGCGACCTCCAGTTTTGCAAACAAAACAACCAAGTGACAATTAAACTTAGCCCAGACTCTATAAAAGTATGGAGAAGAGCCCTGTTACTTCGCTATTTTAAAATATTGGGTGACGACTCAAACATTAAGGTGAAATGGTGTGACTATGATGAAAAATGTCACATTATAACTTGTAATGACGACCAAAAACCCTTTGTGTGGCAGCTGCCAAAACTATTTAAATATATGACTACTGTAAATATTGACAAGAAGAGGAAATTTGTCGTAACATTGTTTTACACTTCCTATAGTGCTTTAATACAAGGACAGGGCGCCCGGGATTGGGGGAAATTCGAATATCCTAAAATCAACAACGTTGTTCAGGAGATTTTACGGTCAAAGGGGGACAACTCTGCACGGCATGTAGACAAATTACTTAGAAACATTGATTTTGACCAAGACTTTTTACACATGGAGAAAGATTCCATGGAAAATACAAACAATGATAAAAATAAGGAGGAAGAAAATAAAATTCAGACATCCATAAATGATCCTAAGCATGATGAAACACACATAAAAGAAAAAGTTATCATTTCAGAGGAAAGTGAAAGTATAAGTAACAAAAGTACAGTTGAAACAGAAAAACTTATTCTTGAACAGAGGGATGATATAGAAAGTCTAAAATCTTCCATTCGAATTCTAGAAAAGAACCAAATTGAGAAAAATGATCAAATAAACAGACTTCTGACAATTTGCACAGATATGACACAAAAAGTGACACAAATAACAACACACATGAAAGACTTAGAAAGTGAAATAGGTAAATTGAAAGAAGAGGTACAACAGCAAAAAGAAATCCTAAAAGACACAAAACAGAAAGAAATACAAGAGTTACAGAGCACAAAAAGTATAGTAGACACTAGCTACTCAGAAATAAATGATAGAATTAAAGATTGTGAAAAAACAATGAACACAGCAGTTAATACTATACAGGAATCTATCCAAGAATTGAAAAATTGTAATAAACAAGAGGAAAATAAGAATGGACACCGCGAGACAAAAAGTGAAAAATCATTACAGAGAGAAACAGTAAATCACACACAAGAAAAAGATTTCATTTCACAGTCTCCAAAAAGGAAAAATAGCGAAACAATGTCATCACAGAAGAAATCCGAAACTGAGGGAGAAGTTTATGCTGATGTATGGATTGTAGGAACATCTTTAGTGAAGGACCTGAAAGCACATCTGATGTATCGCAACAAGAAAATTAAAATCACAACCTTAAGAGACAAAACTGTAAAAGGTGCGATAGAATTTGTCAATAGTGGGAAAGTCAAAGCAAATACTGTTGTTTTCCAAGTGGGGTCAAATGATCTTGACTATAAATCAGAGGATGATGTCTTACAGGAAATTGAAGAACTAGTAAAAGTGACAAGAAATACAATGCCACAAACGGAAATGGTTTTTGCAGAAATTGTGCCAAGGTTTTACAAAGAGATTGGCAATTTGAATCAGTATAATCAGAAAAGATTACTCTTTAATTGTTTATTAAAAGATTTTTGTTCAGATTTAAACATAGCACTTGTACATTTTGGGTATGTAAATAGTGATAAATTTTATGATGGTATTCACTTTAATCAAGAAGGTGTCAAATGGTATGTCAAACATTTAAAACAAATTTTAAATCCTATACTAGGTTTGAAACATAACTCTAACAAGGTACATAATGAGGCTCAGCCAAAATATTGGCCAAATAATAGACAGGAAGGTACAGGTAGAAACAACTATATGTATAATAAAAATCCAAATTTTGGTAGAAATGATGGCTACATGTATAATCAGCCTACTAGACAGAATGAAAATGTAAGAAATTACAATGATCAAATGTATGACTGGAGACAAGATAACATTTATGCATTATTGAGTCAGTTTTTAAGTTCCTATATGTAAATCTGAAATGTATGAGAAAGAACTTTGTACACATAAGATTTAACTCATTATTGTGACAGGTAATTATTATGCAATATATTGTATCTCTTTCATTTCATGTTGAAAAAAAAAAAGAAAGAAAAATAGATTCATATTTTTTGTATTAACATTCATAAGTTTCGATTATCTCCCTTTGAGCACAAAAATTACAAATTAATTACTTACAAGACATATTTCAAATATAAAGAGAAACTTTCAAAACACTATTTTAGAAAAAAAAAAAGAAAAGAAAAAAACCCAAAAGAAATAGAGATACAAACTATCAAAAATAGATAATATTGTATTTCACAAAATTGTCATGTATATACATGTAAAAATGTTAAATTTAGCTAGTATTGTTTATTTTGTCTTAAAACTCCTTAGTTAAAAAGAGTAAATATACATGTATAGCAAGTCAATGTTTGTTCACATTGTAATTACAAGTACTTGTAGAAATAATAATCCTGATAATCATTTGATTATCTCCCTTGAACATAATTTAAAAAAAAAACAAATTATATGAACACTTTTATTAATTGAAAATGTCTATAATAAGCTTCTAAGCATGCATGATACATACTTAAAAATGAGAAGAATCTAGATACTTTTTCCAGAAACAAAAACTGAACATTCAATTCAGGTCAAACTTTTTTTCACTTTTTTGCTTTCAATAATGGCAACATTTTCTAAAACAAATGAAATCAGCATATCTGCCTGGAATGTACATGGACTTGGTGACAAAATAGATGATGAGCTTTTTGTAAACAAAATTAAGAGT
The DNA here is from genome assembly GCA_032357055.1 of Geukensia granosissima. Classification (NCBI taxonomy): domain Eukaryota; kingdom Metazoa; phylum Mollusca; class Bivalvia; order Mytilida; family Mytilidae; genus Geukensia; species Geukensia granosissima. Next base: position 665,614 of record JAULBM010000027.1, on the reverse strand, counting down.
GACATAAATATCTTATTAGAAACATGGAAAGGTGAGAGCAAAGAGGCAAAATTAAACGGCTTCAATACTATTTCAAAAAATAGAAAGAAAAAGAAAAGATCAAAGCGATATAGTGGCGGAATAATAGTTTATTATAAACAAGAATTACATAAGGGAATTTCATATATAAAAAATAGTACCCATTCTAGCAATAGAATTTGGTTAAAACTTGAAAAAACATTTTTTGGACTCTCCGAAGATGTATATGTATGTGGAGTTTATATTCCGCCTTTAAATTCCACACATTATGACAGAGATTATTTTTATATAGAAAAAGAAATAAGTTTCTTCTCAGAAAAGGGCAAAATAGCACTTCTTGGAGATTTTAATTCGCGAACAGGATGTACCCTAGATTATATCCAAAATGATGATATAAAATTAAATACTTTCTCAAATAAAGATCTATTACCAGAATTTTATAAAATTGATGATTGTTTCAAAAGAAACAGTTGTGATTCTGTTATAAATTCTCAAGGGAAAACCCTAATTGACCTGTGCATAGCATCAGGTCTTCGTATACTGAACGGCAGATATGTTGGAGATGTACTTGGAAATTTTACATGCATTTCTAGTAATGGTCAAAGTGTAGTAGATTATGGTATTGTAAGTGAGGGTCTCCTCTCCTCGGTTAACTTTTTTGAAAACTCTGAAATAAACTATCTGTCAGATCATACTCAAATTAAAATTTTTATGAAATGTAATCTCGAAATTAAAAATGTAAATCCTTTGGCTGACAAAACTGAGTGGGCAGAAACAGTTTCTTTTAATTGGGAAAAAGATATTTCTAAAATTAAACTTTTAAACTATTTATCAGATATAAAAAATATTACAAATATTGTTGATTTTGAAGCTAAAAACTTTAGCTGTGATCAAAATGGAGTTGATGAAGCAACCAGTGAGATTACTAAATTCTTTAACTCTGTGACAGAAAATACTTGTAAAAGAAAGAGATCTAATTATGATAGAAAAAAATCAAAAAAAGTAAAAAGAAAAAATACATGGTCAGACAAGGCGGTATCAGATTTGAAAAGAGAGGTGATTGCAGCTGGAAATAAAATTAAAGCATACCCTTTTATACCACACCTGAAAAATAAGTATTTTGTTTTGCTTAAAACATTAAGAAAGGTTGTTAAAGAGAAAAAAGCTAAATTCAAAAAAGATATACTTCAAAAACTAGAAAACTCATTTTCTAATAACCCCGAAGAGTACTGGAATATTATAAAAAATTTCAGACAGTTGGATGAGAAAAACCATGACTCCGAAGAGGAAATATTTAAAAACATAGAAGATTTGAAAAAGCATTTTCAGAATCAAGGTAACTGCAATAATATCAACTCTGATTTTCAAAAGGAAATAAAAGATAAACTAGAAAAAATTGAAAAAGATATTATTTACAAAGAGAGTACAGATAGACCTTTTACAATATCAGAAGTGAAAACTGTCATTAATAAATTAAAAATGGGCAAGTCCTGTGGTCCAGATAATATATTAAATGAAACTATAAAATATAGTAGTCATTTAACATTGAGACCACTTACAAAGCTTTTTAACATGATCTTAAAATCTGGATTCTATCCAACTATCTGGAACCAGTCATATGTTATACCCATACATAAATCTGGGAATAAAGAGTTATTAACAAATTACAGAGGAATTTCTCTAATGAGCTGTTTGGCAAAAGTATTCAGTGCTTTACTAAATAATAGAATAGCCAATTTTTTAGCAAATAAATACAATCCATCACAATTTGGATTCAGACAAAATCACAGAACTTCAGATTGTTTGTTCATATTAAAATGTTTGATAAACAAATATGTAAACAAAAACAAGAAAAAATTATATGTATGTTTTGTAGACCTAAAAAAAGCGTTTGATTCTTTATGGAGAGAAGGCTTACTATTTAAGATTTTAGAACAAGACTTTGGGAAGAATATGTATACAATTCTGAAAAAACAGTTCGAAAATACCCAGAGTTCTTTTAAATACAAAAATTGTCATTCAAAATTTTTCAACATAGACAAAGGCGTTAGGCAAGGAGATTCAATAAGTCCTACACTTTTTAATATATTTATAAATGATATTAGTAACCTTTTTATAAATGAAGAAAACCACCCAGCTGAATTAGTTAACTCTAAATTAGGTAGTCTGCTTTTTGCAGATGACTTGATTATAATTTCAGAGAAGGAATCTGGGTTGCAATCGAGTCTAAACCACTTAGCAGACTATTGTGACAAATGGCATTTGTCAGTCAATGTAAGTAAAACAAAAACTATGATTATACAAAATAACCCTCCAAAGATTTTAGGTAAAAACTTCATCAAATATAAAACACAAAATCTTGAAAATGTTAGAGAATATAAATACCTAGGTTGCAAAATATGTAACAATGGTAATCTTTACCATAGCAGTGTGGAGTTGGCAAATAAAGCTAGAAAAGCAATATTCTCAATATATTCTTACACATCCAAAATAGGTCAACTTCCTGTAAAAGTTGCTTGTAATTTGTTCAATGTCTTAATAAAACCTATTATGCTATATAATGCAGACATATGTTTTATGGACTCGTATGTCAAACTATATAAAGCTCAAATTAGAGCAAAAACTACCAACAATAATGTAGATATTTTATCATTTGTGGATAAAACACCTGCTGAAAAAGTCCAGTTGAATTTTATAAAATCTACATTAGGCTTAGGAAGATGTGCAACCAATGTTACTGCTAGAGCAGAAATTGGATTGTTACCTATAGAATCCTCTATAAAAACTCAAACGATTTTGTATCTTTCAAGACTTAATAATGAAAACATAAACCCAATACTAAGGGAAGCATTTGAGTTATCAAAAATATTAGACACCAGTGGAATATTTTCATGGTATACATATGCTAAATCGGTAATAGAGGAAAATAAAATAAACATAAATGAAATTAACTCAGGTAAGACTGTCACATTAAAAGACACCAAAAACCTAAAAACTAAGTTAAAAAAAACTATAAACCATTACTATAACAACTTGGTTCAAGATAAAATTAACGGATTTACAATTAAAAATAAAAATTATTTGTATAAACATTTTAATACAGAAAATAAAAACTATTATTTATCTCATCCAAACAAGGAAAAAAGAATTTACATTACAAAATTTAGGTTAAGTGAACATCAACTTTTAATAGAAAAAGGAAGATATCTTAAAATACCCAGAGAAGAAAGAAAATGTCAATTGTGTAAGGTCCTAGATGATGAAAAACATTTATTTTTTGATTGTTTGATTAACCAGAATGTTAGAGATGATTTTATAGAATATTATAAAAAGATATACGAGGACTTTAATAATATCAACTATATTGAAAAACTCAAAATAATACTTAATCCCGAAAAACCAGAAGATATAGATAAAGTAGTTTCTTTTATTAAACAGTCATATGAACTGAGGAGAGGAGACACTTGACTAATATCTACTGCTTTTATGTAAATCATATATATAGTTATGTACATTTAATTGTAGTATGCTATAAGACTGATTGTGTATGTTAATATTGTTTAATTGTGTTGTATTTGCCACAACCCAAATGGGTTTATGTTTGTGTTTTGCAAATAAAGATTATAATATACCGTCGATTCCTACCAATATTAAGCATTGTTGGCCTACAGACGAAGGACATGAAGTGATAGCAATATTTCATACTTATAAAAGAAAATGACCACCAGAGTGGAATTAAGTTTTACTCTATACACTGTCTGTAATGGAGCCTATCTGAAAGGTTTGAGATGGTCATCTTCATTAATTATGGCCGGCATTGCCTCCTAGCCATCTGGATGGAAGCTAAAGTCGAAACTAAAGGCCACGAAAGTTCACCATAAAACTCCTAAAGTAGTGAGCCAATTGCAGACAAGACTTTCTGGGAAACTCTTTAACTGCCATAATTTGTCCGGCATTCCCGCCGAAATGACCATCACAGCCAAACACTTAAAGGTTTATCAATGCTGCATAAGATTGGGGATTTTTGATATGCCACATGCGCATTTCAGGGGGTCATTTCTCATCCGTATAACAAAAAAGAAGGTCCGAGATACTAACGTAGTAAAGGAAATACTCAAATCCAAAGAAATCGATATAGGAAAAATAAGTTCAGCTTTAGGGACAACTACTTGGTGCAAAACGTTTCAAAGCTTCTCTGTATTTTGAGTGGTTTCGAATTTAAACTAATACAGCAAATTTCTATATATAATTACACCTTATATAAGAGTATTCTGATTGGTTCACAGCCAGTGTATTTTATTCATATTTTAACGAATTCGGCCATTTTTACAGCTGCCGGGGTATATGCATGAAAAATATGCCTTTTTACCCTCTGCCGTGGTATTTACCAAAAAGTATATTCCCTTTTTACCCTCACGTGCCGCATCCCGCTATATTGTATTCGGAAGGTTTCTGCTTCATCGCATAAAGTAACATAACGTAATTAATCAATTTTGAAAAGCGGAAGTGTTCCAAATATTTGCCAAAACGTACAAAATGTCAGACGACAAATGGAAGACAAATAAATGAACTTAAAAAGCCTGAAATCATAGAACAGTTGACACGTTAAAATTGATATTCGGTGCAATTAAACAGATATATCATTACAGGGAGGGATATTTGCGAAAAATACCAGTCTTGGGAATCAACTTTCCCTCGCCTATGGACCCGGGAAATTTTTCTTTCCGGGACTGGTATTTTTTCCGCAAATACCCCTCCCTGTCATGATATATCTGTTTAAAATATTATAATGTAAATTTCTTGTCAAAAATTATCACAACTGGGCTAGTGAATATCCGTCAACCAGCAAGCCAGAGATGTCACAGCAGCGTGAGTTCGAATCCATCTGAGGGAAGGACAAAAATTTGCAGGTACAAAATTTATCCCTTACACTGTGCCCTATGCAAATACTTAATTGAAAATAATGTTTTTTTTCCCGACAATGACGGCAATCAATTTTAAATGAAAGGATCAATCAACTGTAAATCCGTGGGTATTATTTATTGTATTTTTGTAAAAACATTTATGTCGGTCAAACCGGGGATACTTTTTACCAACGTATGCGGCTGAATTTTTCAAAAATTAGAACGAGAAAAAATACGGATCCGATTGCAAAACATTTCTGTGAAAAAGACAACTCAGTAAATAATTACCGCGTAATAGGAATAGAGAGAGTATATGGTGATACCATATACAGAGAAACGAAAGAAGCCTTTTGGATAAAGAAACTTAAAACCTATGAACCTCAAGGACTTAAT